>SNQJ01S0114154.1:39999-51777 GCA_010110895.2 Picea sitchensis | reverse complement strand
TTCGCCACATGTCCAAGAGATATGAACGGCTGAGATCTGATCGGGATTTTGCGTATCGCGATTTCGGGAGTTGTGATGTCAAGTTTCTTTGACAACTTGGAACCCTGAATGCCGATATGCCGACGGGCTAATCTGTTGCCACCTGTCCTGTGAGATGGACGACTGTGATCGTTTCAGGATTTCGCGTATCGAAGTTTTTGGAGAGAGGATTCTTTCGCTCCTCCAACTCCCGATTCCCGATTTTGCGATGGGATAGGATCTCGCCATGTGTCTCTTGATCGGACGGTCAAGGTGACGTCGGGATTTCGCGACTTCACAAGTCGAAATCACTCCTGTGCACTGCAGAGGACTAAATCTCATGCACCTTCTCGCTGATCCAACGACCGTCAGTCCTTTGCGCAAGATCTGACGGCTGAAATGCGTTCTCCTTTTCTGTGCTCTCCTTCTTCCCTTCTGGACTAGTTTCCCGCCTCGGATCTGTTCGCAAGATGAATCTTTGCAGCCTTAATGGCTGTTCTTTGTGTGTTTGACGCGATCTTTCCCGAATTTAACGAAATTTTCTCCTGTGGAAGAAAAGATTCGTGAATCTTTCAAAGATTTGAAAGAATTTCACGAATTCTTCATTCTGTGCTTCAATCTTTAACAGTTGTGAGGGAAATTTTTGAGTTCTTTAAAATTTCTCTCCTCCTCCAGCTTTTCTTCATCAATCTTTGACGATTCTTGAAAAGATTACAAGAATCTTTAGGGTTTCTTCTTCTACGTTCTCTTCGTCCAGGATCTTTCGAGCGTTGTACGCTCTGCTTCCTCCGCAAGCTTCTTACAGTGATCTTTAAAGAGTATTGCAGACATCTTTCCAAGCCTTGTGAAAAAACTGTGTCGCGTGCTCTCAAGATGCGTGTAAGCTCTGTGCTGTGAGGATCGTGTTTCTCTCCCAACTGTGTGAAGAGGCTTACTGCTGAAGCTCTGATACCATGATAAATTGTGAAGAAAAGAGAAATGCAGAGAGAAAAGAATAGTATTTTCAAATGTATGAAGAAGTACAGAACATAGAACTTGGTTACAATGTAAGATGGTTGAGCTATATATGCTCAAGCAGGACAAAAATAGAAAGTACAACTGTCCAGTACAGCTGGCAGTGTACGGTCATACTGTTGAGGGTACAATATATTTAACAAGGATGAGACAAATATGCGTGATGAATCCATCCATTCCCTTCTTACGTTGAGTTCTGTGCCATCTGGTTTTTGCCCTTTGCTGTGGAGGATTCCTTGGGCCATGCACATTGTTTCGAGTCGGTTGTTGGTTTTTTCCATGGGTGGTCCTTCCCTCTTAGTGAACAAGACATGCAGATTTTCCAAAAGGGTGGAATCCATCCCCAGTTTGGACTTGGGGCATTCGTCATCAAAAGCGAATTTTGTTTATGTGAAGGAGAAAGGCTTAGTAGGTAAGTTTACAGGTCTTTGGCCCAGTTTTAAATCTGTCATGGAATGGATTTCTAAGAATTGGGTTGATCAAAATCATGTTGCACCTATGTTTTATTGTGGAAAATCCTTTTATGTATTTATATTTGAAACCAAAGAAGCTCGGGATCCAATCTTCAAATCTACCCCCTACTTCATGGGCTCGAGGGAAATGTTTCTTTCCCACTAGACTCTTGATTTCAACCCAGACATGGAGATCCCTTCGATCCCTATATGAATAAGACTACTGCACCTCCCCTTTTTTTTTGGGTGAAGACAATTTCAAATCCATTGGAAATAAGTTGGACCATTATATAACTCATTCTAAGGTTAAGGGAAATATTTTCACATGTTCCAGAATATGTGTGGAAATGGATTTTGAAAAAGGACTGTTAGAGGCAATTCAACTCAACATGGAGGGTTGGAGTCACACTCAGGCCCTTGATTATGAGCAAGTTCCTTTCAAATGTAATTTTTTCCATGAGTATGGGAACTTTTCCAAAATTTTCTCTAAATCCCAAGTAACTCAGCCATCTTCTAAGCTGACTCCAACTCCTCAACATAATGTTGATCAAGATTTCAAACATGTTTCAAGAAAGCACAAGAAACGACAACCTAAGGGGACTCAACCCGACAAGCCTCAAACACACCCATCTACTCCCTCCAATAAAAAAATTGAAGCTTTGGAAGCTCAAGATGCAGAAAAAGAGGGTCTAGATGATGAGGATTCTCATAATAACAACTCATAGTGAAATTTTGTGACACTAACAAAAGAACCAAATTCAAATATTGGAGATGAGACCTCATCTTGGGTTTGTGCTACTCCACCGATGAAGGACTTAGAACCAACACCAAAGGCCATTGGACCACCCATCAAGGATGGAAATCCATTCTAAATCTAGACATCTCCCCACACCCCTATTGGGAAGGAGGTCGATGATGAAAGGGAGCGTGTGGGGAATTCCAATTCTCCTTCTTTTGCAGATGTTCTAAAAAATGATTCACACCCTTCTCCTCCATTAACTAGAGGCAGGAAGTCAAATGAAGAGAGTTGAGAGAAAGAAGCTGAATCAAGGATCTTATCAAGTTCTCAACAAACCTTTGATGACTTTTCTCTCATTGAGGGGCGAGTTCCTCATTGTAGTTAATTATGTTTTGTTTTTGCATTATCCTTTGTAATCAGTTTGTAATAATTTATTCTTGCAAACACGAAGTGATAAATACTTGGAATCCTCGACTAGAAAGTACTCTACTCTGTATAGGTGTTCCTTTTGAAATATTATCTATTTTGAGGAAGCCCAAAAATTCAGATATTGTATTCACTACTAGCTTCAACACGACACACATTTTTTTATATAATACAAATACAATTCTAGTTAAAAAAAATAATCACATGTATAAATATATTTAGTATGTAATTATAATCTTTGGGTTACTCAAGTATACGTAGTTTATTAATAGTTGAATAGTAACAAGGTTGATATCATTAGAACTTGACACACACACACACACACACACACACTATTGGTGTCAATTGGATGGTTGGGAGGAATGTTGTATCCTTCCCACCCAGGTTCAATTCCTAGAAGTGACATGTTGAGCTCTCAACGAGTATATTGTTGTAGTGGCTTCGAACCCTATTGTTGAATAGCCTTGTGCCTTGAATATTATATGGTTTACCTTGGGTAACATCCTCAAAATGAGGGTAAGTATTTGGGGGTTTTCCTCAGACTATGCAACTTGGAGTTTTTTTTTACACTATTGGTATAAACCTTGTGAGACACATGAGAAATTATTTAATAGTTTCCCATAAAGTGTTGTTGTGAGTTTAACAATGAGAAGGGTGTTACTAATGATAAATAAAGACTCACAATAAACCAATTAGGAAAGAGAAGAAAAAGTTAAGCAATAAATAAATGACAATCACACATAGTACATAGAGATTTTACCCTGGAAATCCAAAACCAGGAAAACCAACATTCCTTGAGTGTCTTTCTCTCTTGTTGTCTTATTCATTCATAATAAAGAGTTACATGACTAACCTTGGTCTAAACCTAAGACACAATCACCATCATAATCTCTTTCTTTACACAAGAAAAACCCTCCAACCAATCAACTTGCATCTACATGACCATCAACCTTCATCTAAAGATTAGCTTCTACAATATTAAAACACCCCTTATTTATAGGCTTTACAACATGAAAAACCCTAAATCATTTCACTAAAAAATGGTTACAGATCCATGTAGATGATTGGATGCAATCCCATGAATCTTGGGATTCTGTTAAAATCGACTTCAGTCGGTTTACCAGTGGACTACTAGTCGACCTCTAGTCGGTATTTAGTTGGTTTCCACTCGACCTCTTGCCTATCTGACCTTTCAAATTCCTGTCAATCACTTCGAATTCAACTTCTTGGTTGATCACTTTTGCCTTGACGTAACCATCAACTCAACTTAACTCATCGATCGACTTATCACCCAGTTGATGCACTTCAACTAGATAGTTGGATCACTGCTATTTCATTGCAAAGAATATAACAACCCAACATTCTCCCACTTGTTGTCTTCTTTGATTATACCGGAGAACATGAGAATCTGTTCACTAATCTAGGGAAACAATTCCCATTGCCTCTCTACACTAAGAGAAATTCACAACACTCACAGACTTGGTCAAAGAGTTTTCTATGTTTTCCAACGTGTCTACCTTCTCCAACAACACCTTCTTTCTTTCCACATGTCTCTCAAAAAATGGTATTGTAAATCAATATGCTTCATCTTGGAATGATAAAATGGATTATTTTCTAGAAATATTGTGCTTTGACTGTTGTAATTTATCTTCATATCTCTTTTCTCAAACCAGATCCATTAACACAGTTGATGCGACCATACCAATTCTTTGCTTCCATGAGTGGATTCCATGTATTAAACTTTTGTTGTTGACAAGGCTACAAATTCCTTTCGCTTACTCAACCAACTTATTTCTCCACTGAACATATTGAACACATATCCATTGGTTGACCTTCATCAATCTAGATCTTTAGGCCAATCGATGTCAACAAATCCATGTACTTCTACTTCCCTGTCAGCTTCAGGTTTTCCTTGGTAGCATATAACATAATATTTTGTGCCACATAAATACTTGAACAGTCTCTTGATAGCTATCCAATGGTCTTTCCCAGATGTTGACATGTATGTATTCAATACTCCTACTACATGAGCAATATTTGGTTGAGTGAAAACCACCATGTACATAAAATTATCAACAACACTTGCATAGGGAGCACGTTCCATGTAATCTATTTCTTCCCGTGTCTTTGGACACTGTTCAACAATTAGTTTTTCTCCCACATGAATTGGCACCTTAACTGGTTTGCAATCCTGCATGTTGAAACAATTTAAGATTGTTTCAATGTAATTCCTTTAGTTCAACCAAATCTTTCTAACTCCCTGATCTCTTTTGATCCCCATTCCTAGAATGAAGTTCACTGCACTGAGATCCTTCATTTCAAACTTGGAGGATATCTACCTCTTCACCTCCTTTATTGCACCCATGCTGTTTTCGACCAACAACATGTCATCGACATACAATGCTACATATATGAAATAACCACCTTCTTCCTTGGAATATACATAGTGATCAACATTTCTTCTTACAAATCCCAGACTAAGGATGTATGTGTCAAAATTTTGGCACCACATCCTTGGTGATTGCTTTATACCATAAAGGGATCTCTTAGTTTGCATACTAGCTCTTTCTTTCCCTTTACCGTGAATCCTTCAAGCTATTTCATGTAGATTTATTCTTCTAGTTCCCTATGTAGGAACATTGTCTTAACATCCATTTTCTCTATTTCAAGATCAAATGATACAACTAGAGACATTAATACTCTAATGGAAGTTAATTTTACATCAGGGAAAAAAATCTCACCAAAATCGACTATGTTGGCTTGGAAATATCCTTTCTCTACTAGTTGACCTTTGAATTTCTTAACTTGACCTACTATGTTCAACTTTTTCTTGAATACCCACTTGCTACTGGTGGGTTTCCTTCCATTAGGTAGCTCAACTAGATCCCATGTCTCATTCTTATACAAGGATTCCATTTCTTCGACCATGGTGTCCTTCCAGAGTTGACCCTATGTCAATTCAACTACCTCCTTGAACAAATTTGACTCCTTGTCAATGTCAGATAACAAAAATGCATAATGAAAATCAGGTGGACTATACCTTTCAGCTGGTTTTCTTACCCGTTCAGATATCCTTACAACCGGAGTTAGTTGTTCCACCTCTTCATATGATTCATTCAATTCATTTGAATCATGTTCATCGTTCCTCAGTTCAAACACCAACTTCTATGATTCTTTCTCCGTTTGAACCTCTTCAGACTTGGAAGTCTCACAAAATTCCCTAAAGACCACATATTGACTGTACACTATTTTCCTTGATGGAGGATCCCATAGCTTAGATCCTTTCATTCCATCCTTGTACCCAATGAAATTACACTTGATCGCCTTCTTGTCCATATTGTTCCTCTTTTATTTGGGAACATGCATAGATGCATTCCAACCAAATACATTGAGATGTGAAAGAAAATGATTCTTAACAAACCATACCTCATGTGGAGTCAAGTTGACTAGCACTGATGTAAGAGACTTATTTACGAAATATTTTTTCGTGTCGACTGTCTTTTCCCAGAATTATTGTGCAAGCCCTGCACCACTGATCATGCTCCTTGCGTTGTCCATAAATTTTCTATTCATTCTCTCAGTGAATCCAATTTTCTGGGATGTATATGGTGTGGTATTTTGGCGTGCTATGCCACACTATTTACATAACTTCTCAAAATCATTTCCACATAATTCACCTCCATTTTCAGTCCTCAACACCTCGATCTTCTTATATATATGGTTTTCCACAAGAGATTTAAACTCTTTGAATTTATCGAAAACCTCTTATTTATTCTTGACGAAATATATCCATGTATTCCTAGAAAAATCATCTATGAAGGAGACACAATACAAGGATCCACCCAGTGAAGGGACTAGTACATTCCCAAACACATCACAGTGAATTAATTCCAAAATCCCATTTTCCCTTGTCAGTCCATATGGGAACCTAACCCAATTTTGTTTTCCATATATGCAATGTTCACAAAAATTGACTTCTAGATTACAATAAGGAAAACCTACAACCATACCTTTGTTGTGCATAGCTTGAATTCATTTTTAATCAATGTGTTCAATCCTTTGGTGCCATAACACGGTTAGTTTGACTTGATGAAGAAAAGTTGAGTATGTTTGTATCGACTTAGCCCGAGTTGAGTCAAGTTTAGTTGAAATCAAATTGAATTTAG
This sequence comes from Picea sitchensis, assembly GCA_010110895.2. NCBI lineage: Eukaryota > Viridiplantae > Streptophyta > Pinopsida > Pinales > Pinaceae > Picea > Picea sitchensis. Next base: position 44,962 of record SNQJ01S0114154.1, on the reverse strand, counting down.
GAACAACAATGTTGTTCCATCCATTCAAGTCAACATTCCCTAACAACTTGTATAGGGTTCCAATCTGAACTAAATAGAGTGTGCATATCTTTCTTAAATAGAGTGTGCATGCCTGCATCACTCATATTTCTAATATATTTGATGTTTCTTACCAATCCTGAAATATGTAGCACACCTGGAAGGGTTCTAATCCTCCCATCCTGTAGTATGAGTCAGTGATAATATTCCCTATCCAAAAAATTGGTTGTTGAGACATACCCCAAGAACACATCTCCCTCTTCATATGTCTCATATTTGCAGAACCATTCTTTGTGAGGTGTCATATGAAATGATGCTCCTGATTTGATCAACCAAACATATCGATTCGATAGTGTACTGGTTAAAGCCAGATAAAGATCACCTCCATTATCCATAGTAGTATTTCTCTTAGTCATTTGCTTCTCATTGGATACTGTACTGGCTTCTATTTCCTTTGAATTGCATTCTCTCTTGTAATTCCCAACTTTACTACATTTCCATCATCTTCTCATCCACTGAACCGAGGATTTAGATCTACCCTTCAACTTAAAATTTCTACTGGAGATTTTTCCCTTATCTATGTTGACCGGTCGACCTCTCACCATCAAGGAATATTTGGTTGATCCTTCCATGTTCTTCTGTCTCATTATTTTGACAATAGAGATGCAACCACACATTCTAAAACTAGTGCGACTGAATTACTCCCTATAGCCACGACTAAGATATCCCAGGAGTCTAGAAAAAAATAAAAAGCTAATGCATTTATCCTACTCAGTGATTTTAATATCCAGATAATAACTGGATTATTACAATATTGAATGCATTCAGATTCTCTGTTATTGAGCTCCCATCTCTCATCCTCATAAGATACAATTTGAGGAACAACTTGTTTACCATGTATTTTGATTGGTACAAGCTTCCCAAATTTTCACACAATTTCTTTGCCAAGTCGTCACCTGATAAATTTAGTAGTACCAAATCTACAAGACAAAGTTGAAGCATACTCCTTTCCCTTATCTCAAGTTTCTCCCATTCTTCCCTTGACATGCCCTTTAGAATGGTACCTGGGATTACATCTACCCACTGTTCTCAATCTACAAGGATATCTTCAATTTTAATCTTCTAAAGCTAAAAATTTTGGCCATTGAATTTTTTGATCACTATCCTCGAACTGCTTTCCATTCTTTCATGAACAACATTAAATATCTTTGACTTACAACTCCCATTGAACCTAGGTTTAGCTCAGATCCAAGGTTTGATTAACCTTTCTTTGATACATCTTGTACATAGCAATAGATAAGCTCTAATAACAAATGATGAGAAATAAAGACTCACACTAAGCCAACTAGGAAAGAGAAGACAAATTTAAACAATAAATAAATGACAAACAAATACAATACATAGAGATTTTACCTTGGAAACCCAAAATAGGGAAAACCAACATTCCTTGAGTGTCTTTCTCTCTTGTTGTCTTATTCATTCAAAATAAAGAGTTGCATGACTAACCTTGGTATATACCTAAGACACAATTTCCATCATACTCTTTTTCTTTACACAAGAACAACCCTGCAACCAATAGACTTGCATCTACATGACCATCAACCTTCATCTAAATATTAGTTTCATCAGAGTTGTTTGAGGAGCATTTTAGAGAACACTACCTTTCTAAAGAATTCATTGAAAGACAATTGAATGAATTTAATTCACTAAGACAAAGAAACATATCATTTCTTGAGTATGAGGCAAGGTATATAGGATTATTGAGGTATGCTCCACATTTGAATACTGAAAAGTTGTGAGTGAACAAGTTTGTGTATGGGATAAGCTATAATATTAGAGCCAAAGTGAGAATATTGATTCCTTGCACCTTATATGATGCAGTTAAAAGGTCTATCATAACTAAGGAGGAAATTGTAGGTGGTGGCTAGTATAGACCATTGATACCTTCAGGGTTAGGAGTACAGATATTGACACCACTATCAGTAAATACAACGAGAACTATGACAATACACATATATGTATCGAGGTAACTAGTTATGAGTACATAGAGACAATTGATAGGCAACTAGACACCACCATATCGACCACTTGATGCAACATACTTGATTCACACAATAGGGAAAGAAAACTGATTTTTTCTTGTCGGGTAGTTGTAGTTGTTGGACAATTGGTTGTCATTGATGTTGTTGTACAATTGGTTTTCATTGATATCAACAAGTAGTGGTTGTCATTGATGTCAAAATATGAGATGGGTGTATTTGGAGAAGTCTCCAAAGTGGTCCCCTTATGGCATAGCTCTAAGCATGGCCCTCATGTGAAGATGCTTTGAAGAAGTCTACAAGAAACCCATAGGTGTGGTTATATATCCCAAAGTTTTTTGAGGAATAAGGACATGAAGGAAATTTTAAATGCAGGTAACACACTCATAGATGGATAGTCCTTGTCATTCCGTTTCCAATGGTAGGTGGACCGTCATGTAGTTCCTCACGGTTGAGGAATTATGAGGTCATGAAGTTGGTAACCCCAAAGATGGGTTAAGAAGCCTCTAATTGGTTGCAAGATGGGTTAAAAATCCCTAATTGGTTGCAAGTCATTGATGAAAGGGTAAAGTGGTTGTAAAAATAAAGTTCAAGAATCCCTACAGTTAAGGAAAGAGGTTACTTAGAAAAAGTATATATACACCTCAAGAAGTTAATCATAAGTACATTAACACACAAATTCTATTGAATATATTCTATGTGGGTAAGTGATTATTATATGAGGTAACCAAGGAGATATGAGGTGAATTTCAAAGGGAATATGAAGCGAATAAGGGAGAAATTCCAACGGTGAATGAAGTCTTGTGATGATGTGATCTAAGGTATGTTATTCAAAGTTCATCTTATCGTTTTCACTATAATGCTTTTTTATGGAATGATTCAGATAGAAAAAAATGGAGGTTGAGAAGACATGTCAAGGTACCAGTGGTAAACATTTCATTTTTTGGTTCATTTTAGTTTTGGAGATACATTCTATGGAAGATAGGATTTTTGAATAGCACTGAAACTAGTCTCAAACATGTATTCCAGGTAAAACAATCATAAATTATTCATAGAGGATCCAAATTCTATGAGACTAATTGCAGTAGAAATATAACAATATTTAGTAGTGTTTTTGCGAGTTTCAGAATCAAATATCAAATATTGAACGTGGGGCATGCTATACAAGTTTTCTCTCCAAAATAGGCTAAAGTTCAGGATGGTTTTCCATTTTTGCTATAAACTTTGTTCCAAGAATTTTAAGAACCTGAAATTTTGAGGAGATGGAAGAAATATCTTAGAGCATATGTGGTTAAAATTTCATTTTTTAACACATTACAAGTATGGAGTTATACTTGCTGAAAGTCAGGGTTTGTGAGTAATCCAAAACTAGTCCTGTGAGACCAAGGTAAAGTTTGATGAAGATGCTATTCTCTTGTTGTTGAATTTGAGGAAGAGCTACATGTTTGTAATCTTGTGTACCATGTCATCTACATGATCATATGTATGCTTATGTTTTAGTTTGAGGATTATGCTTATGTTGTTATGATACATTCTTGAGGCATCTCATGGTAGTGATTGTGCATGATACACTTTGGTGATGGTATGATACATTGTTAGAGGCACATATTGGATACTTGGCATATGGTTTGATGGTATCTCTTGGTACATGGTTTATGGACATTGGAATATGTTTGAAGCACATCTTTGGTGCATGGTGTGAGACATATTCTTGGAACATGTATGAGGTGCATGTCTTGGTGATGTTGGTACATGTTGAGGTACACCTCAATGATGTTATGGTACATTGATTAGTAACACATCTTCGCTATATTTGTATCTTGGTATTGTGGATATATTGGATGATATATTATGACGTATGTGATATGGTACATTGTTGATGCATGAGATGGTACATGGTTGATGTACATGGTATGGTACATGTTCTGGTACATGGTTGATGTACATGGTTCTAGTACATGTTTGATGTACATGGTATGGTACATGTTCTGGTTGATGGTTGATGTACAAAGTTGATGTACATGGTCGATGTACATGGATTGGTGATGGCATCCATGTGAGTGGATTAGTTGGTTGATGATATATCAATGACAGAGGCAGTGTAAAATATAGTGATAGGGAATTGACATTGATCTGAAAATAGAAGGCTGACTTGTTATGCTATGCAAGCACCCTCTACTTCCTTAAAATAAACTTTACATGACCTTGCTTCATGTGTATAAATATGCAAGATAAAATTATGTGTTAAGTTCATGCAACTTCTTGTAAATGTTTATGTGTGAGGAATTGTTCCTTTAGATGGTTAAATATGTACTTTAAACAAATACACAGAAACACAACTTGCAGCAAATAAACCATCAAACTCACAACAAGAACAAGCTGATAAAGGAGTTCACCCCCCTCCGGGCTACATCTCCTTGAGCCTCCATCAATGGACTTGACTCTCTGGGATTAATTAGTCAAAAGTTATTTTACAATCTGTTTCTCAAATCCAATGGAAAAACAGACTATACCATTGAGATCAGAACACATAAAAACCCCAAAAATGACTAATAAAACTCTGAAAACGGATCATGGCTCATCCGGGCATGACCTCTTCTACATGTGGCCATAAGCTTCCCTGAGCTTCTCTATGGAAAAAACACTTGTAAAGGTCCTCAATAGCCTCTGAAACCTGTCCCAATGTGTTCAGAGCATATTAATTAGCCAAAAATGATTATTCAATCACAGAAAACAAACATAGGCTCACCAAACCATGTCCTCCATCAATGCGGGCTTCAAGCTCCCTTGAGCTTGCTGAAACTTAAATGGTGAAAAACTTGCAGAATAAGTCTTCAAATGGATTTGAAAATAGTGCCAATGGATTCAACACGTCCAAAAACCCCTAGCTGGGCTTTTACGACACC
>SNQJ01S0114154.1:9938-34866 GCA_010110895.2 Picea sitchensis | reverse complement strand
CGCTCCTCAGGTAGTGTTGGAGGAGCGTTCCCCTCCCAAAACCTTGATTTTGAAGCTTTCTAAGATGTCAAGAGATGTTCGACTCCAGTAGACCAACTTTCTTCCTTCAAACTGAGTAAATGAGGTGTTTCAAGTATCTCCGTGATGTCGTCATTATGGTGACATGATCCAACAGTATTTACGACACTCTTATCACCAACTTGTGACCTTCGCGACAAGTTGTATAGCAGTTGCGACACTTGCGACAAGTGAGAGGTATGTGCGACACTTATCCAGTTGAGTGATTTGGATGTGTAACACTTGCTGAAACTTCAATGGTGAAAAACTTGCAGAAGAAGTCTTCAAATGGCTGTGAAAATAGTGCCAATGGATTCAGCACGTCCAAAAACCCCTAGCTGGGCTTTTACAGCACCTCAATCGGCCAAATAATGAAGAAGTTAGGCCTCCTCCATTTTCCTCCTTCAAGCTTTTTGAAACTGGTTCGCCAAAACGCACCTCTGTGTGCTTGAACCAAGAACACGCTCCAAAATGCGTATTAAAACCTAGCCCCGCGCATAACCGAAAACCGGTCCAAACTGTAGGACGGTTAGGGCACCTCCAGCCCCTAACCGCCTAGCTCTCGGGCATATGCGGTCCATGTGACCACGCGTTAGGGCTAAAAGGGGGCTCCCTTTCCAAGGTCGAATAGTTAAACGCCATGTGTCGGGGTACGGTTGTAACCATTTCAAACCGAATTCAAATTGTTTGAATAAACAATGGTATAACACAATATAACCATTAGTTTAAACACAAGTCCCGTGCATACAACATATGTTATGGTCATATGTTATAGCATATAAAACCGCGGGCTTAACATTATTTAAAACATAAAAATCCGCACGTTTTATGTGGTAAATGTTATAACGGTTACAATAGTTATAACCACGCCATAATTTAGCACCCCGCATACATATATAGTCACATGTTCAAATGGTGCGTGACCAAGGGCTAGGGCTAAGCCCCGGCCCGGTCGCGGCCCAAACCAAACCCTAACCAAACTTAAATGCAATTCTTTTCACATATATATTAAGTAACATATAATGGCGCATTGGTCGACCGAGCTTGGTGAAGGCGTAAGGTGGAGGAGAGGTCATTGGTTCGAATCCGGTTGACTACCAAAATTTTGAACAACCCATTAGCCAATAAAAGGGTGCCACGTGGCAGCCCATGACTGGGCCACGTGGCACCTTACCATTCGCCAAAATCATGCCACGTGTCAACAAATAATTCACCCACATCTGCCAATAACGGATTGCCATGTCACCTCTTCCATGTCAGCGTACGGTCGTACAGACCTACCACGTCAGACCGTACAGACTGGTACAGTCAGCATCATTTTTTTACCTATTTGACTTGACAAACAGATCGCCATATCTCTCACTCCCGACATCCGTTTGAGACAAAACGAATTGCATTGGATTAGTGATGGCGAGGGCTACACTCTCGTTTGTTTTGAAGCAATTCCAAGAACGTTGATTTTTGAGGTAAAATTTGACCCCTGGTCCAGATTTTGATCAGACATGTTGGATGTTTGATTGATCATCAATGACAGGTTGATGTGATAACAATAGTCACATGTTGATGTGACAGTGACAGGTTGGTTGATGTGACAGTGACAATGATAGGTTGGTTGATGTGACAGTGACAATGACAGGTTGGTTGATGTGACAATGACATGGACATGTTGGTTGATGTGACCATGACAATGACATGTTGGTTGACTTGAAAATGATAGTGACAAGTTGGTTGATGTGATAGTGACAATGATAGGTTGGTTGATGTGACATTGACAGTGACAGGTTGGTTGATGTGATAGTGACACTGACAGTGACAAGTTGGTTTATGTATTGCTGACATTGGCAGTGACAGTATTAGTGGTAGTGATAATGATTCTATACTTGTATTTTAGGGAGGCAAGGTGGTGCAATGAAAGGGGGTTATAGCCTCCTTCCGATTGGTGCTGGAGAACTCAGGGAGTTGGTGCTTCCTTTAGGTTGGTGCATGTAAATCAGGGGGTCGTAGCATCCTTTCGGTTGGTGCTGGATAACTTAGGGAGTTGGTGATTCCTTCAAGTTGGTGCCTCCTTCTAGTTGGTTCTTGAGAATTTGGAAGTTTCTATTTCCTATGAATATATTCTTGATATATATAAGAAACCATTCCGTATTTTTCTCCCATTTAGGTTTCCACGTAAATTCTGGTGTAGTGTGCACATGGTTATTTGATGCGATGATACTACTTATGGTTATATGCTCATGCTATATTGAATGCATTCATGGACACTGCTGATAAATTTGAAGTTTAGATATTGTGATTGACAGTGGTAAAAAGTGATCATACTGATTCACCCCCCCATCAGTATTCCAACAATTGGTATTAGAGAAGGTCCTTCAAGAAAATAGTTTAACCACTGGAAGGTAGATCATGGATTCCACATATAACAGACCAAAAGGATTCATGAAGTGCACAGTAAATGGAACACCAATATTTTATGGTCAAATTGATCTGAGCTATGAGATATGGAGCAATAGGGTGAAAGTGTTTTTACAGGCACATGGGTATGATGTTTCACATTCAGTTGTTACAGGATACACTGGTTAAAAGAAACTGAAGAATGCATCCAAGACATAATTGAAGAGAAATAAAAAAAACAACAATGGTTTTCATCTTGGAAATATTACCTGATTCAGTAAAAGTCAAAGTGGGACAATGTTCATCAGGGAAAGAACTTTGGGATAAGATACAAAATTTCTACTCAAATGAATCCCATCTAGAGCATGTTTATCATGATAAATAATATGAAGAAGATGCTGAGTTAATATAGAAAGAAAGAAGCTCATTAGGCTAGACAGATTCAAAAGGATATTATGAGAGACACCTAACCAGTGCTTTAGACAAGCTAGTCAAAGAAAGAGAGAAAAACAAGTCACTCAAGGAAGAATTGATCAAGATAAAAATGGAGTATCAAAATCCCAGCTTTGAAGAAGTCCATTGCAAACCTAAAAGTACAAATAGAATAAGCCAGAAGAATTGATGAATCATGCAAAATTCAGTTTGAAGATTTTTTTTTTTGGAAGCATAAATAGTAGCAAAAAGAAAGGAAGCATAGAAGAGAGAAAATATTTTGACTAGCCATCTCAACAAAAGATCCGAGGACTTAAATAAACTTGAAGAAAAAATCAGTCAACATGAAAGAAGACTTGAAGAAGAAATTGTCTCCTTGAAGACCCAACTTGAAGAAGAAAAGAGAAATGAATAAGCCATGAAGATACAGATGATGAAGAACGAAGAAGAATGCGAGAAGCTTGAAGAACAAGTTGTTAAATAAAGAGTTAAAGTTTTCAAGCTCAACAAGAACATTGAAGAGAGAGAAAGATCCACATACTCAGTAAATACAGATGAAGAGAAATGTTACAGGTTGCTAGAAAGAAAGATGAAGAGAAGACTAAGAGTTATGCAGAAGTCATTAAAGGCCCTACTATGAAGGAAGAATATGAGCCCTAAAAGAAGAACATTCTGTAAATGAAGAAAATTCAAGAAGAAGATTATAGAAGAGACAAATATCAAAGAAGACTCTCCACATTCAGGTATCAAAGAATCTTCAATCATTGTGAAGGAAACACATAAGAGCAGATTTTGATCAACCAAGACATGAATTCAGAAGGACTACATCACAAAGAAGATCATTCACTCCAATGTATGACAATTTCTTTTATTGTCATTGTTTTATTTGTACTAAATTTGGACATAAAGTTACATAGTGCATAGCTTATCGAAGAAATGGTCAAGCGAGAAATGCATAAGTTACTCCATATAATATTGAATGTTACAAATTCCATAACTATGGACATATATCTCATGATTGCATAAGCATGATGGATACTTCTATGAAATAGAACACTGATATCATATATAAGAAGGTTTGGAAAAGAAAACAAGAACATGTAAGGAAAGAAAAGATGAATGAATAACACCCAAAAGTCATATTATCAGGATTGACAATAGTACGAGATCAGGACAAATATACAAGCAAACAAGAAGATGAATACCAGGTGCTAGAGATCATACTCACAATATTTGCAGTAGTGAAAGATCATGATGAATCCACAGGAAAAAAAGAAGATGTCATAATTCAGAAAGAGAATGATGATGAATCCGAAGATGAAGAGGAAGATTACTCTGCATTGGAGCAATCATTTTTCTGATCCACTCGGCTTGGAGACTTCCAGTTAATGTGAATATCCGTAGGATCTTTTAATGACTATGGTTGAGTTTTAATTTTGCATGCGTTAATTAATCATTTGAGAAACTTAATGAAAGAATGAGGAAAGAAGAGGAATTATGATAGCCATATACACATTTGTAGATATGAAATGAAATAATAAACAGAAAACCATAACACGAGGATTGATAACGGAGTTCGGCACAACGTTGCCTACGTCTCCGGGCCTTTGTCTATGTGGGGGAGGCTTCTTTATTTCTGTTCAAAAGATCAAAAGTACATCGCAACAATGCCAATTGGATACAAGACTAATCTGTTCATGTTCTTCCAGATCTCTAGAACCCTGCAAAGAAAATGGCACGCAAAACGGACGTCCGGAGCTCCCAGAAATGGCCTGCAAGCGTCTGCTCCTCAATAGCTTCCCTGCATAAAAATGGCTTTGGCTTGGCTTCCCTTCAACATAACTCTGCTTTTTCTGTCCTTGAATGTCCTCCATGGCCTCAAACAGGCTTGGTTTTTATAGATCTGAAGTTGGTTATCCATCTCCAACTTCCTCCCAAAATTTGGGCTCCAAAAATGCCCAATATCTCCCAAAAATGGAGAAAATCAACTAACATCAGGCAAAATATCAAATAAAATTCCAAACATTAGCAAAAAGAACCACTTTTGTTCAAAATTAGGCACAACCGCCAATAGGCGTGCGCTCCTGGTCACCAATACCGCGCCATGTGGCCAAGTGCTTATCCTTTATGCGCTGGCCCCCCTATCCCTAGCTCATGGTTTGGTGGCATGTGCATAGGACCGTTGGTGTAACCATTTACCCGCGCCCTTTTGGTCGGGATAGCCCTGGTCATATGGGATCTTCCCTGGATCCGTGGGCTGGTCCCCATCCACATACACTCACAATTTCAATCCCCGCGCTCCCGGTTATATGGGCGGTCACAGTCGAGTGTTTGTGCCGAGGGCTGGGGCTAAGCCCCGACCCTTTCTGCCCCCGGATAGGCCTTCGATCCAATTCAAATATTATAATTGCCATATGACTGTTAAGTCATACCCATGGGGTGGGAAGTTAGCTTAGCCCTGCCAGTCTATTTCCCTGGAGGAGAGGTCGCAGGTTCGACCCTCGGCGAAACCACAAAATTTTACCAAAACCTACGAACCAACCACGGGGTGCCATGTGGCAGCCCATGACTGGGCCATGTGGCACCTCAACAACCAACCGTAAATTGCCAAGTGTCAATTGCTGGATGCCCCACGTGTCTACCATGCGTCACCGTACTGCCTTGTCAGCCTGCCATGTGTCTGCCACATCATCCTGCCACCGTACCTGCCCAGTCAGCTGCTGACGTCATCCTGTGCCACATGTCACCCTTACAGTGGTGACACATGTCACCTGTAGATTGGTCCAACTGTCTGCCCGTACGCCAAATCAACCTGCCATGTGTTGTCTTTAGGAACTGCCACGTGTTGTCTCCAGGGGTTTCCATGTCAGTTGTACGGCCATACGGCCTGTACAGTCAGCATGCCATGTGGCACTGTACAGACTGTACAGACTGTACAGTCATCCCCTTTTTTTGCCTGTTTGCCTTTTCGAACAGAACGCGATATCTTGCGCATATAGAGCCTGTTTGATGAAGTAAATATACCGCTGGAATCAAGAAGATGAGTCAGACACAATGGCGCTGGTTTCATCGGATTCCGAGCACTTTTATTTTTGAGCATTTTTAAGCCCTGTCAATCTTCTGGATCCGATTCTAGATCAGAGTCTAAGTAACATCTCTATAGATCATAGAACTATCTTTCAAGCAGTCTGAAGTATTTGCAGTTTTTGGACAGGCAGTTTTAGATTGGAAAAGATTCATTGTATAGAGGATTCTAGGCATGCATTTAGACATGGATATATTCAATATAGATTTTTCAGACATGTAGAGTCTGATTTACAAAATTAAGAAGACAACTTGAGAAGCTAGAATATGTTGTAATCAAAAGTTGGGTCAACATTGTATGTAGTTGAGTAGCAGAGTCATGATAAATTTATGACATATGGACATAGATGGATTCATGAGATCTTTGACAGGTATAAACTGATACATGACAGTGGATGAAAGAATAATTAGAATCAGTGGAATCAATGGACAAGTGGAATAAAAAAGTAAATAAATAAAAGGCACAACATAAGCTATATCATTAGAATATGGTATGGTCATTGATGTGAACTTGATAAATCATGAAGACTTGAAGTCAAGTAACTTTGAATGGTTTTTATATATGTCAATGAATTACAAGAGGAAGAAAAAATGGACAAAGAACACCAGTATAGAGGAAATAAAGCATATACAATAAATCCCACATTGATCTACATAACATGTTACAAAAAATTCAAGGAGGAAACTTTTTCAAAGAAAGAGATCATAAACATGAAGATAGGGGGAGCGCATGAAGTCAAAGAAAGAATGTTTATAGAAGGTATATCGACAGGGGGAGTTACCCTTTTATCCATGATGTCAAAGAGGGAGAAAGAGAAATATCAAAAGACACATATTATAACCATGAAGACATGGGGAGTAGCCCCAAGGGAAGATACCCTTTGCCATTGATGTCAAAGAGGTAGTGAAACATGAGGAGAGAAACATCAGAGGAGCATTGGTCACATGTGGAGTATGAGAGTATAAGTGTTGCCATCAATTCCAAAGGGAGAGATTATTGGAAAATTGGTTTTCATTGATGTCAACAAGCAATGGTTGTCATTGATTTAAACATATGTGATGGGTGTATTTGGAGAAGTCTCCAAAGTGGTCCTCTTATGGCATAGCTCTAAGCATGACCTTCACCAGAAGACACTTTGAAGAAGTCTACAAGAAACCCATAGGTGTGGTCATGAAGCTCTAAGTTTTTCGAGGAATAAGGAAATGAAGGACAATGTAAATGTAGGTAACACACTCATATATGGATAGTCCTCATCATGCCATTTCCAACGGTAGGTGGTGTTAGCATCGGAAGTCACTCCTGGATTGCAGCAGGAGCAGAGCCCGACACCCATCAGTTTAATGTCACGATTTGTTTATAAAATGGATGATCAAATGGAGGCAAACTCAGGACAACATCATTTCAACTCTGAAAATAGGCCAGGCATGCATGGGCAAGTGAGGTCTTAGATAAACTCCAAACAGTGAGCTGTAATAAGGGTGAGTAGGGGGAAGAATTGTATAAGGAGAGTGCAGGGGTCTATTATAAATGTCAGGTTCCTAACAGACTGTGAGAAGAAAACATCCAAAGGCAAGATCTTTTTACATTCAAACGCAGAAGACCAGAGAAAACAATAATGCAACAACAAATCCTTTATCATAACATAACTGCAACAATTCATGCGAAGCATTCGATCATGAACTCTCTGGCGTGAGACGAAAACATAGGTGAAGTAGAAAAACTATTTGTCATAAAACAAGAAATCTCAGACACAGATGCACAACCAGGGAACTAGAATGGTTGTTAAAACATTACAGTCGGGAGCTCTGCTCAACCATCGATAGATTACAAAAATACAAAGACAGAGTATATATACTCAGAGAAAATTGCCTCACGGAGGCACGTGTGATCTGCTGAAGCTTGGTGTTCCTTCAGTCGAACTCGTACCAATATATTTCTTTAAATGCCACCTTTACTATGCATGGCCCCTGTAAGGAGGGTAGCTGACCCATTAAGTGCTCGGCTAGCGTGTGCAGAATTCTCTGTCGAGATGAGGACTTCGGCATGGCCTCTTTGAGGAAATCGATACACAGGACCTTTGCGAGCAGGTGGCTCGCCAGACTCTCCATCCCCTCACTTAATGAACGAAAGAAGGTTTTAACCACCTGCTCTTGCCTTCATTTATTTCAATGCTAGAAATAGTATTGAAATCGGTCCGATGGCACATGGAGATAGTGATGATCCCCTCTGCAACTGAACTTGGTGCCTTTGTCCTTCTTTACACAACTCCTTCCTTCCTCCAAGTGACCACGGACTGTGATCACGTGCCTATTCCCAAGGCGCTTTCGGCGTTCGCGAATGGGAAGGAGCTATTCCCGCAATTTGAAATCGTGATGAGCGAAATGCCGAGGCGGCTCAACCTGGTGCCACGTGTCCCTCTGAGATCTGACGGTCTTGAACTCACCTAACACCGCTGTGGGCCTGGGTCTGGGACTCTCCCGACATCTCGTGCATCAGAACATAACGAAGTTTCTTTTTGCACCTTGGAGTCGCGCCGGGCGAAACGCCGAGATGGCTCAGTTTGTCTCCAGGTGTCCCCTTTGAATGGACGGTTGAATATGCTTCATGATGTTACAGGCCCCAGCTTCTATGCTTTCGGCGCTATCGGGGTTCGGGGTTTCGTGATGCTGAACAACATGAAACTCTCACCCCATGAACCCCCGAACGCTGAAACGTCGATGCGGCCAGATCTTGCGACATGCGTCCTTAGGATGAACGACTGAGACTTTTCCATAAACATAAGCGCCCATCCTCCAAACCTGTTCCTTTACGACCAGATGCCAAAACCACGGGCCCTGTCCTAGGCGCTATTGACATTTCAGGGTTCGGGGTTTCGGAAGATGAAGAGATGGGAAATTTTACCCCTTGAACTCCCGAATGCCGATATGCCGGTGTGACTGGATCCTGCGCCACGCGTCACTGGATCGGATGACCCAAATTCAACTTTGAAATATAAGGGCTTTCTTTGGTGCTATATGTCGGGTAACTTGGTGGAAGGATATTCTTCGTGGACGGATCTTGGCTATAGACATCAAAACCTTGCCCGCTCGCTTGACTCGTAACCAAAAAGTTGGTTCTTCCGCTGCTGCACTTGGGTGTTTCCCGGTCATTCTGCAGACCTGGGTGCTTTTGCGCCTAATACAAAAATAATCGCTAACATTAGGCTCCATGGGGTTTAGAGTCATCCCTGTGATGCTCTAAGAACTCATTATGCAGCTTCAGTGCCTTACTGTTGGGCTATGGAGTTAGGCTCAAAATATCCTGCTACTGAAAATACAAGCCAAAAAATAAAAGAAACAAAATAAAGCTACATGCTCAAAGGAGCTTATTTATATACAATCCTAATGCTAATAAAATATTTTGCATGGGCTAGGTGAAAGAAAACTTCTGCCATAGCCATTCAAGTAGCTTCCTGGATAGAAGCTCCTTCCTTCTGTCGATGATCACCAACAGATAGTGTAACCATGACAGCAAAATGGCTACACTCTTCAACTTCTCCTCACAGGGTGAAGTTGATATGGAATAGGGTGGCTCCAAGGCATAAAGGACATGCCACTCCATGTATTCGCCAACAGGGTCATAGAATGAGTGGCGAATTTCGGAAAATTGGTGACAGGCAGCCTCCTCTGCTACAGAGTTGCTCACATGTGATTGAATATCTTTGATAAGCACAGGTGAGTGGACAACTGATGTAAGATCACTGATCTCAGGTGGTAGCTGCTCGCTGACTGGCTCTGGACAGGAAATATATTCCTCCTCTGGTTCTTTCTCCCCCAGGTCCGATTCGTATTCATCATAAATAGGGACCATGGGGTGGCTCTATTTTCTGACTGGCTCTTCAGTATCTCTATAGTGATCAAAAGTAGGATAAGCTTGCTGCTCATCATCACTATAATATATATCAAAAAGGGGTTGTCCTTCATTGATATGATCCTCCTCCAGAATAGTGATCCCGTAAAAAATTTCTGTTTCAGGGACAACGAGACCTGCTGCTTCTGGATGCTCATACATAATCCTTTTCTCTTTAATCCTAGGTAAAAATATATCGTGAGAAACCCCCTGGGGGAAAAGAGAAGAAACCTCTTCCACAACTAACCCCTCTTTTAAAAAGAGAGGGTCTTCGTCATCATGAGTAGAGCTGCTAGGAACATCTGCTTCCACCCGATGCCCAGGTAATCCATCTACTATAGACCACATCTTCTCTATAAACTCAAAATTTTCACAAGAGGCATGTTGATTGTTATGAACATCTAAAAGAGCAGGTGCATCTGAAATAATGTCAGATGCTTCCGTTCCAGGGCTAACATAATTAATATCATTCAACACCTCTATTTTTTCATGGCAAATGTTTTCCTCCACAGTAAAGGCTTTATCATGGACATGGTCTTCAGGGCCAACAGAGGCTTCATGAAGTGAATAAAACTCCTCACAACAGTTTTCAAACAAGCAAGCAGCTGGATAGTAGTCTTTACAAAATGAATTGAAAGCTGTATGAAAACCTGTTAAAGAGCGGATGCTTGCAGCGGGAAAAGACCGACACCATTCAAGAGAAGCTTCCTTCAATGAATACCTAAAGAGCTTAATCCAGACATCCTCATGCGTGATATTGTGTCGGTGAATAGCCTCATGGAAGTCCAGTAAATGCTCAGATGGTTCCTCCCAACTTGTTGCATGAAATTCAGGGAGGAAATATTCCCATTGGTCTCTATCAGGAAGTGCATTAGGAAACCCAACTATCTGGGAAAAGTCACAGAAAGAAAACCTTTGAGCCATAATTTTCTCCATATCGAAACAATGGAGTCACCAATCGATCCTCGAATCACAGAGTCGCCAGGTGAAAGATGCGCAGCTTCAAATATGCCTAGTCCTTGTTCACCATCAAAGGCCATATCTTAACGTTGTCGTTACCCCAGGAAGCTTCTCAGACCGAGAAAGCAGCTGCTGAAACCTTCTCGAGAAATCTCCTTAGGGTCATCTTTCAGGTGTGCTAACAGTAGTCATAGCTGAAACAGTGATGTGGAAACAATGGAGTCGCCACAGTGGAGTCGCCAGGTGCACAGTAGCAATCTTTAAGGGCTCTGATGTTTGATGCACCTTCAGAATCAGAGGCTCAATGTCGTTCTGCCCAGGGAAAATATTCAACTTCGTCCTCGGCAACGACGCCAGAAATGTTAGTGTCGAAAGTCACTCTTGGATTGCAGCAGGAGCAGAGATCGACACCCATCAGTTTAATGTCACAATTTTTTTATAAAATGGATGATCAAATGGAGGAAAACTCAGGACAACATCATTTCAACTCTGAAAATAGGCCAGGCATGCATGGGCAAGTGAGGTCTTAGATAAACTCCAAACAGTGAGCTGTAATAAGGGTGAGTAGGGGGAAGACTTGTATAAGGAGAGTGCAGGGGTCTGTTATAAATGTCAGGTTCCTAATAGACTGTGAGAAGAAAACGTCCAAAGGCAAGATCTTCTTACATTCAAACGTAGAAGACCAGAGAAAACAGTAATGCAACAACAAATCCTTTATCATAACATAACTGCAACAATTCATGCGAAGCATTCGATCATGAACTCTCTGGCGTGAGACGAAAACATAGGTGAAGTAGAAAAACTGTTTGTCATAAAACAAGAAATCTTAGACACAGATGCACAACCAAGGAACTATAATGGTTGTTAAAACATTACAGTCGGGAGCTCTACTCAACCATTGATAGATTACAAAAATACAAAGACTGAGTATATATACTCAGAGAAAATCACCTCATGGAGGTGCGTGCGATCATCTGAAGCTTGGTGTCCCTTCAGTCGAACTCATACCAATATCTTTCTTTAAATGCCACCTTTACTATGCATGGCCCCTGTAAGGAGGGTAGCTGAGCCATTAAGTGCTGGACTAGCGTGTGCAGACTTCTCTGTCGAGATGAGGACTTCGGCATGGCCTCTTTGAGGAAATCGATACACAAGACCTCTGCGAGTAGGTGGCTCGCCAGACTCTCCATCCCCTCACTTAATGAACGAAAGGATGTTTTAACCACCCGCTCTTGCCTTCATTTATTTCAATGCTAGAAACAGTATTGAAATCGGTCCGATGGCGCCTGGAGATAGCGATGATCCCCTCTGCAACTGAACTTGGTGCCTTTGGCCTTCTTTACGCAGCTCCTTCCTTCCTCCAAGTGACCATGGACTATGATCACGTGCCTATTCCCAAGGTGCTTTCGGCGTTCGTGAATGGGAAGGAGCTATTCTCGCAATTTGAAATCGCGATGAGCGAAACGCTGAGGTGGCTCAACCTGGTGCCACGTGTCCCTCTAAGATCTGACGGTCTTGAACTCACTCAACACCGCTGTGGGCCCGGGTCTGGGACTCTCCCGACATCTCGTGCATTTTAACATAACGAAGTTTCTTTTTGCACCTTGGAGTCGCGTCGGGCAAAACGCCGAGATGGCTCAGTTTGTCACCAGGTGTCCCCTTTGAATGGACGGCTGAAAATGCTTCGTGATGTTGCAGGCCCCAGCTTCTATGCTTTCAGCGCTATCAGGGTTCGGGGTTTCGTGATGCTGAACAATACGAAACTCTCACCCCATGAACCCCCGAACGTCGAAACGCCGATGTGGCCGGATCTTGCGACACACGTCCTTAGGATGAACGACTGAGACTTTTCCATAAACATAAGTGCCCCTCCTCCAAACCCGTTCCTTTACGACCAGATGCCAAAACCACGGGCCCTGTCCTGGGCGCTATCGACATTTCAGGGTTCGGGGTTTCGGAAGATGAAGAGATGGGAAATTTTACCCCTTGAACTCCCAAATGCCGATATGCCGGTGTGACTGGATCCTACACCATGCGTCATTGGATCGGACGACCCAGATTCAACTTTGAAATATAAGGGATTTCTTTGGTGCTATATGTCGGGTAACTTGGTAACCCCGAGATCCCGATGACCGTTGATCTCCTTCGTGGACGGATCTCGGCTATAGACATCAAAACCTTTCCCGCTCGCTTGACTCGTAATCAGAAAGTTGGTTCTTCCGCTGCTGCACTTGCGTGTTTCCCGATCATTCTGCAGACCTGGGTGCTTTTGCGACTAAGACAAAAATAATCGCTAACAGGTGGAATGCCATGTAGTTCATCACAGTTGAGGAGTTACGATGTCATCAAGTTGGAATCCATAAAGATGGGTTAAGAAGCCCCTAATTGGTTTCAAGATGGGTTAGAAATCCTCTAATTTGTTGCAAGTCATTAATGAAAGGGTAAAGTGGTTGCAACAAGAAAGTTCAAGAATCCCTAAAGTTAAGAAAAGAGGTTACTTGGAAAAAGTATACATTCACCTGAGGAAGTCACTCATAAGTACATTCACACACACATTCTATTGAATATATTATATGTGAGTAAGTTATTAATATATGAGGTAACCAAATATATCTGAGGTGAATTTTAGAGGGAAAATGAAGTGAATAAGGGCGAAATTCCAAGGGAGGATGAAGTCTTGTGATGATGTGTTCTAAGGTATGTTATTTAAAGATCATATTGCCATTTTCGCAATAACTTTTTTTCTAGAATAATTCAGATAGAAAAAGTTGGAGGAGATTGAGAAGACATGTTAAGGTACATCTGTTAAAAATTTCAACTTCTGGTTCATTTTATTTTTGAAGATACACTCTGTGGAAGATAGAGTTTTTGGCTAGTCCTTAAACTAGTCTCAAACATGTGTTCCGGGTAAAAAAATAATAAATTATTAATAGAGGATCCAAATTATGTGAGACTTATTGCAGTGGAAGTATAACTGTCTATAGTAAATTGTGTGTGAGTTTCAAAATCAGATATGAAATATTGAGCGCGAGGCATGTTGTACAATTTCTCTCTCTAGACTAGGATAAAATTAAGGAAGGTTTTCCATTTTCGCTATAATTTATGTTATGAGAAGTTTCAAGCCTTGAAATTTTGAGGAGATGGAAGAAATATCTCAGAGTATATGTGATTAAAATTTCAATTTTTAATTTATTACATGTACATATCTATGCTTTTTGAAAGATAGGGTTTGTCATTAATCCAAAACTAGTCCCGTGAGACTGAGGTAAAGTCTGATGAAGATGCTATTCTCTTGTTGCTAAAGTTGAAGAAGAGCTACAGGTCTCTAATATTGTGTATCAGGTCAGCTACAAGATCATAGGTATGACTATGTGTTATTTTGAGGCTTATGCTTATGTTGTTATGATGCATTCTTAAGGCATGTCATGGTAGTGATTGTGCATGATACACCTTGGTGATGGTATGATACATTGTTAGAGGCACATCTTGGATACTTGGCATATGGTTTGATGGTATCTCTTGGTACATGGTTTATGGACATTGGTATATGTTTGAGGCACATATTTGGTGCATGGTGTAAGGCATATTCTTGGTACAGGTATGAGGTGCATGTCTTGGTGATGTTGGTACATGTTGAGGTACACCTTAGTGATGTTATGGTACATTGATTAGTAACACATCTTGGCTATATTGCTATCTTGGTATTGTGGATATCTTGGATGATATCTTATGACATATGTGATATGGTACATGATTGATGTACATGGTATGGTACATGTTCTGGTACATTGTTGATGTACATGGTATGGTACATGTGCTGGTACATTGTTGATGTACATGGTTCTAATACATGGTTGATGCATGATATGGTACATGTTTGATGTACATGGTATGGTACAGGTTCTGGTTGATGATTTATGTACATGGTTTGGTGATGGCATCCATGTGAGTGGATCAATTGGTTTATGGTATATTAGTGACAAAGACAATGACAGGGACAATGATAGGTTGGATTATTAGCTGATCATCAGTGGCAGGTTGATGTGACAGTGGTAGTCACAGGTTGATGTGATAGTGACAATGAAAGGTTGGTTGATGTGACAGTGACAATGACAAGTTGGTTGATGTGACAGTGACATGTTGGTTGATGTATTGGTGACATTGGCAGTGATAGTATCAGTGGTAGTGACGATGATTCTACACTTATATTTCAGGAAGGAAGGACGGGGCAAGGAAAGGGGGTTGTAGCCTCCTTTTGATTGGTGCAACGAACTTAGAGAGTTTGTTCTTCCTTTAGGTTGGTGCCTATAAATCAGGGGGTCATAGCCTCCTTTCGGTTGGCGTTGAAGAACTTAGGGAGTTGGTGCTTCCTTCAGTTTGGTGCCTATAAATCAGGGGGATGGTGCCTCCTTCCAGTCGGTGATAGAGAATTCAAAAGTTGGTATTTCCTATGAATGTATACTTAATATATATAATAAATCATTCTGTGGTTTTCTCCCATTTGGGTTTCCATGTAAATTCTGGGGTACTGTGCATATGGTTATTTGATGTCATGATTTTTCTTATGGTTATATGCTCATGGTATATTGAATGAAATCATAAATGATATACTACTGATAAAGTTAAAGTCTATATATTGTGATTGAAAGTGGTAAAAAGTGCTCATGCCGATTCACCCCACCTTCCTCTGAGTATTCCAACTATAGTCAACCTCCTAAAGGGGGGTGTTGGATATGTGGAGGACTGCATTTCTAGAGAGATTGTCCTCAAGCACTGAGTGGAGCCAATATAGAGTAGACTCAGACGACAATCAATGATATGGTTAAATCCCATAGGATTCATCTAGTAGTGAAAAACCACTAGGATGAACATCGGTCTATGGTTTTGAGGACATCAAGTAATATTAATGAACTCAGTTTTTCAATATTAATACATCCAAGAGAAGCTTAAATATTAATTTCTCATAATACACTTTCTAAATTAAAAATAGAAGTAATAGATCACAAATATTTTAATTAAGTAGAGATGGCTTTAGGAGAGAAACATGAGGTAGGATGTTTAGTTAAAGACTATGAAATTGATCTGGTTGTGTGTGTAGCACAGGTATCCTTATATGTTACTATTTTGGGATCTTACAACATATTAATAGGAATGGATTGGTTAGAGAACCATGAAACAATTTTATAGAGTTTAACCTTGTACAATTAATTACTGCAAATGGATTCTTAATAAAAATAGAAAATATACAAATGACACACACACACACACACTACAAAAATATTTTACCTTGAAAACCCAAACCGAGAAAATCAACAACTTGTTTAGATCCCCACCTTTAATTCTTTATTCATCATATATATTCATTGTTTACAATAGAATATATATATATCTATATATATATATATATATATATATATATATGATCCCCGACATCAAAATCCTTATCCAACGACATCCAAAATCCCTTATCCATTGACCCAGATTAGTCAATAAACCTAATTCCTTAATTGGAATTAGAAAACCATTGGCGAAAACCTTGTGCTGAAAAACTGCTAAAAATGGACACAAAAAACCATAAAAAACAGATGAAAAAAACTGCCATTTTTTTTTCAGGGGCTCCGCCCCCCTACAAGCTCCCAAGCAGGGGGGTCTTCACACCCCATGAAAACCCCTTAGAAGTGGGGGGGGGATAACGCCTCCCATGTCACCCCCCGAGCACCTGACACAATGCAAATACTATGTTTGGTAGTGAAAATAATATAACACATACCCAACAATCTCTGACTTGTTGTTTTATTTGCATACAAGGGGTCACATGATTACATAGTCAACAATCCAGGGCAATATTTTCCATTTTTTTTTCTACAACAAGAGAAATTATTGGTGCTCACAGAATTTGTCTATGAATCTACAACATTCTTCAAAGCATCCACCTTCATCAACAACACCTTCTTGTCTTCAACCATGTCTCTCACAAAGTGATACTAAACATCAATATGATTTAACTTTGAATGATAAGTCAGGTTTTTTGATAGAAATATTTCACTCTGACTGTCATAATATATCCTTACAACTTGTTGTACCAACCCAATACCTGAACACAATCTCTGTAACCATACTACTTCCTTGCTTGCATGAATGGATTCCATGTATTTAGCTTCTGTAGTTGAGAGTGCCACTACAACCTATATTTTTCTCATCCAATTGATTTCTCCTCCAAACAGGTTAAACACATACCCACTTATATATCTTTTGTGATCCATATCTCCAACTCAGTCTACATAAAAAAAACCATGTATGTCCAACACTCAGTCCAATCCCGGTCTTCCTTGGTAGCATAATCCATAACTAGTAGTGCCACACAAATACCTGAAAACCCTCTTTATTTTTTTCCAATACTCCTTGGTTTTGACATATACCTACTCAAAACTACCACTGCATGTGCAATTTCTTGTCTAGTACAAACCATTTCATACATCAAAATACCAGTCACACTAACATACAAAAAACAAGACATGTCCTCTTCCTCTTCTTGTGTCTTAGGACACCGATTTGCAGATAACTTTACACCTACAAGAATAGAAACCCTGACCAGTTTACATTCCTACATATTAAACCTTTGCTATATTGTCTCGACATATTTCCTCTGATTTAACCAGAGTTTCCTATTTTCCCGATATATTTTAATTTCCATGCGCAAGATGAAATTTGCAGCACCAATATACTTCAAGTAAAATTTAGAGGACAATTGAGTTTTCACATCCTTAATAATCTCCTTGTCGCTTCTTATCAACAACATATCATCCACATACAAGACCAAATAAATAAGACGATCACTGATTAATTTGAAACATACACAATGATTAGCTTTTCTCCTTGTGACGCCAAAGTTCCAAAATATAGGTATCAAATTTTTGATACCACATCCTTTGTGATTGTTTTAACCCATATAGGGATTTTTTTAGCCTGCATACTAACTCTTTCTTTCCCTTCACTGCAATGCCTTATGAATGCTTCATGTATATTTGTTCTTCCATATCCCCATGTAGGAATATTGTCTTCACATCCATCTATTCTACTTCAAAATCAAAAGCAACAGTAACAATAATATATGAAATAAATCTAATAGACGTTAACATGGAAACATGAGAAAACATTTCACCAAAGTCAATTCCATCTACCTCATATTAGCCTTTTGATACTAACCGAGATTTGTATTTCTCCACTTTTCCTTCTACATTTAAAATCTTCTTAAACACCCATTTGTTTC
Organism: Picea sitchensis; assembly: GCA_010110895.2. Lineage (NCBI taxonomy): Eukaryota > Viridiplantae > Streptophyta > Pinopsida > Pinales > Pinaceae > Picea > Picea sitchensis. The sequence continues at coordinate 16,783 of SNQJ01S0114154.1, read as the reverse complement.
CAAAGGGGTTTCTTCCAATCGACGATTCCACTAGATCCCAAGCCTCATTCTTGTCCAAGGCTGCCATTTCTTCCACCATGGCATTTTCCCATAGTTTTCCATTCTATGAATGCTTGCGTCCCTAAAAGTTCTAGGATCATCATTAGTAATTAAACGATATTTTTTTTAATGGAAATCAGGTGGAGTATACCTTTATGGTTTTATTCTTTCTCATACCGATCTCCTCAATACTGGAGTATAAGGCTCTTCTTCTTCTGATTCTTGTTCTTCTGTAGAGTCTGATTCATTATCCTTCAATTCAAACTCTATTTTATCTGGTTCTTCCTATTAGAAAAAAATATTCGATTTCTCTAAATACCACATCTGAGATATACACTACCTTCTTAGTGTAACACCTTTTTTTCCCCAAGATTGTAAATTATGCTAAGACTTCATACAATTATATTTATGAAACATGTAATTTTGATTTGATTTAATGAAAACACCAAAACCATTTACTAAGAGGGAAAAACCTTGAAAAACATTGGCCATGATACACAAGTGGGAATAGATGAATTAAGGACTATTTAAGTGGTTGGGTAAGGTAGAGATCAACATTTTTTTATGAAGAAAACATGAAGATTGTTTAACAAGCTTTATTATTCCTGCTAAGCATAAACACACACCTTCCAGCGTACCTAATTTGTATGGAGCCACGTGACCAGTTATGGAAGTTCAGAAAAGTGGTTGATCTAATTAATGGATGATTAACAGATTGGTATTTTGAAGAAGAAAAGGGCCAATTGAATAACCTGACATCAGGACACCACAATTTTTCCCATTCATAATGGGAACCACAAGATATAGGTTACGTTTGTAGGAAGCTATGAGAGTCCCAAGCGGATTGGTTGAAGAAGATATCAAAGGTGGAAAGGAACTAAGGACAAAGACAATTGATTAAAGAAGAAGGGCGCACACACTCACACATATCAACAAAGAAAGGCACTGAAAAAAGAGGAGCTCGTGAGCACTAATTGAGGAAGAAGAGAAAGTGGGAGGTTTCCTTGAAGAAAATAGGAAACTTGTCCAATTTGAGATTGATCACCATGAAATAGGGAAGACACAAATCCATACTGGAGCGATAAGGAACTACAAATTGGTGCTTACTACACAAAAACTGACACTGGTAAGGGGAGGTCATCAAGGGATTGTTAGTAGAGAAGGGACTCCATTGTATAGAGGAAATCTAGTTCAGAAACCACCTGATAAACTTGTAGAGTTTCTGAGCTCAGTGGGAAGGGGGGAAATTTAGTTGTTGTCAGAGGAGGAAGGAGAGTAATCTTTGTGGATTATCTCAAGTTTGTAGTCCAACTGAATCATTCCCCTTGTGGTATCATGGCTTGGCCTAGGGGTGGTGTACTGTAGGAAGGAACTCTATAATATAGCCCAAGGTTGGGAGGAAATGCATCCTCTCTCAGTTAGTTAGCGTTAGTATTTCTCTGATCATATAAGTGTATAACTTGGTTTGTTTGATTGTGTTTGAATGTCATATACATGTAAATATCTAAATTAAATGGTAAAATAAAAAGGTTTATAAGCAATGCAATGAACCCTTGAATGAAAAGAATGTGTCTATTATGGTTTGTACTTAGTCTGATAAGTTAAGAAAATGAACCAATATGGAAAACCTGTATCCCTATGAACCATGCAACTTTATAGGAAATTTTGCAGGACATGGACAAAAACATCGTTACTTGGTGGAGCTAGTGCCTTGTAGTCGGGGAGGTCTCTGTGAGAAGCATAGGACCTTGAGCTCCGAGAAAAGATTGATGTTTAGGTGGAAAGATTACAAGATATGGAAGAAATTCCTTTCAACTAAGCTAGTGGGCCTTAGATATTCTGAGAGTAGTTGTCGAACTCTCAAGAGACATGGGGAGTTTCATAGAATCCTGGAATTGGCTAAGTCATTGAGTTAGACTGCTTCCCTGAAGAAAACCTGCATCCATTCAGAATGACTTGTAGACATTTATTTGGCGTTTTGGACAAATATGTACCAGTGGTCGGGTGATTCCACTTTTAGAGTGGTTAGACAAGGTTGTGTTTGAATCCCGAAGGGGAAGGCCCCAAGTTGAATGAGACCATCGATATTTGAGAGGATGACCAAGTAGGAAAAATGGATCGTCGAATTCTGATGTCAGTACATCTAAGTAAAGTAGTAGGAGGTGATGTGAAGTGGGCCAGGGTATACTTCCGACAATGGAAGTCCAAGAACCATACATATCTTAGATAGTGTGGGAGAAATCCAAGCCATTGGATTATGAGAGAATAACTCCAAGGAGGAGGGATCCACAAACCCTAACGGGCCAACGTTTAACCCCAAAAACCATAGAGACCATTGGATTAGATGAAAGGTGATCATTTGATGCATTAGGGAGGTGCATAGTTAGAGTAAGATCTCCGGGGTGGATTAGAAACTTGAATCAGAGGCACTCCAAAGAGAGGGGTTATGAAAACAAAGAAGGAACATTGATCAATATGTCATGTCCCCATTTATGGGTTTCCCCTGTTTGTAGTAGAAGGGACTTCCGTAGCTTGTTAGTGGAGAAAAATGAGTAAAAAGGGGGTCATTTGATGTCACTTAGTTAGGAGATGTTATGTTTTTTAAAGTGACATTAGGGAAATAAAGAAACTTTAGATTAATAAGTTACTTAACCATTATTAAAGTGACTTTTAATCTTAAAGTGAAAATCAGAGGGAAAATAAGGGTTATATTTGTTGGGTATGTGTTATATTCTTTGCATGAGTAGTAGTGTCTACGTTGTGCCAGGCGTGCAGGGGGGTTTGAGGGGGGGTTCAGGGGGAGCGCCCCCTAGATTTTTTTTTGCCTTGGGAAATGTGTCACATTTATGCCTCATTTTTTCATTTTGCCTCGATTTTTGTGTCCATTTTTGGGCGATTTTTCGACACATGGTTTTTGGATGATGATTTTTTATTTCCGATTAAGGAATTAGGGTTGTTGACTAATCCAGGTAATGGGGTAGGGTTTTGGATGCCGCAGGCTCCTATATGTATATTGTATTGTAAACAATGTATCACTATGAATGAATATAAAATATGCTGGTTTTCTCGGTTTGGGTTTCCAGGGGAAAAATCTCTGTGTAATGTTTGTATTTCCGATTGTATCTTTTCTATTCTTTTATTAAAAATCTGTTTGCAGTAAATATTGTAAAAGGTTAAAATCTACATTTGGTATCAGAGCCAGGTTGGCTTCAGGGGGACGCCTTTGTGGTCTAGGGTTTGGCTCAGGACTGTGATAAGCCTTGTTACAGTGGGAGATCTATGGTATTGATTTTTCAGGTGAAAAGAAATGTCGAGCAATTCGAAAATGGAGATCAAGAAGTTTAATGGGAAAAGTTTTGAGTTGTAGAAGATCAAGATGGAATATCTGTTGGTGGAAAAAGATTAGTGGATCGTGGTATATCTAAGTACTTCACCTACAAGAACTTCAACAGATGACTGGAAAAAGTTGGATCGGAAGGCGAAGAGCACAATATGACTGTGTCTCTCAGATTCAATATTACTGAATGTGTCATAGGAAGCTACAACTAAGGATTTATGGGATATGTTGGGGGAGTTGTATCAGTTTAAGTCCCTAGTAAATAACCATTCCTGAAAAATAAGCTATATAATCTGAGGATCAGAGATGGAGACTTGGTGGCAGAGCATTTGAACACCTTCAATACTGTGGTAAGTCAGTTATTATCTATTTTGATTAAAATTTTAGATGAAGATAAGTGTATCAGTTTTCTGTGTTCTTTACCAGACTCATGGGATAGTCTGGTTGTGGCCATAGGTAGTAATACAACTTCATTGAAGTTTGATGAAGTGGTCTCATCCTTGTTGTCAGAGGAGATGAGACGAAATAACATGGAAGGACATATCACATACACATTATTTGCAAGAGGACACTCCCAAGAAAGAAATAGATCTAAATTCTCAAGTGGGAGATCTAAGTCTAAGGGTAGATATAAATCTCCCAAATTTTTTGTAAAGGTATGTTGGAGATGTGGAAAAGGAGGGCACTACAAGAAGCAGTGTAGATCCAAAGTTGAGAAAAATAAGGGATCTGAAGAATCTCCTTCTATAGAAGAAAATACCTCTAAGGAATAAGGAGGAGATTCATACTTGGCTTCTTCAAACACACATGCAGATTGTGAGGCATGGCTGGTTGACCTAGGTGCATCCTTTCATATGACTCCCCACATGGAGTGGTTCTGTGAATATGAAAGGTATGATGGAGGTAATGTTTTCCTTGGTGATGACTCAACAACCAACATCACAAGTCGAGGAAAAGTCAAGTTGAGGCTCATAGATGGAAGGATTATAACACTACCTAGTGTTTTGTACATCCCAGGATTGGCCAGAAATTTGATTTTTGTAAGAAAAATGGACGATGTAGGGGTAAAAACAATATTTGAAAAGGAAACCTACAAGATGGTTCGAGGAGCAATGGTGTTGTTGAAGGGAGTTAAGTTTTGAACTCTATATAAGATGCAAGGAAGCACTATTAGTGATGGGTGTAATAGTTCCATTATTCTTGATATTGGAGTTGAAGAAGAAAGAACTCCTACAGTCTCTAGAGAAAAGGTTATGCTGTGGCATCAAAGACTAGGGCATATCAGATAGAAGGGTCTTCGACTACTACATGGTAAAGGTATGGTTGAAGGTATGTCTAACTTCTCTCTGGATTTCTTTTTCTGTAGACATTGTGTATATGGGAAGTAGAATCGGGTAAGATTCCCCTCTGGTGCAACGAGGGAAGAAGGAATTTTACAGCTAATTCACAGTGATGTTTTTGGACCTGTGTCAGTCCCATTATTGGGAAAATATTTGTACTATGTCTCATTTATAGATGATTTCTCAAGGAATACTTGGATATATTTCCTCAGGAATAAATATGAAGTCTACATGTTTAAAGAGTTTAAGGCTCTTGTTGAGAATCAAACAAAGAAAATAATTAAGGTGTTGAGGACAGATAATGGTGGAGAGTTCTGCAGGAATGAATTTGAAGAATTATGTAAGAAGTGAGGTATAGAAAGGCAGAAGACTACTCTATATACACCTCAACAGAATGGAGTTGTAGAAAGGATGAACAAGACGCTGATGGAAAAAACAAGGTGCATGCTCAATGGTGCTAGGTTAGGGAAAGAATTGTGGGCAGAGACAGTGGGTACTGCATGTTACCTGGTCAACAGATCAATGCTGGATGACAAGACTCCACAAGAGGTATGGACTGGTAAGAAACATTCTCCCACACATCTCAAGGTATTTGGATGTGATGCATATGTTCATTTTCCAAAGGAAAACATGAGTAAGCTAGATAAGAAGGCTGAAAAGTGTATCTTTATGGGATATAATGATGGTCTCAAAGGTTATAAGCTTTGGAACCCAGAAATTAAGAAGGCAATGTATAGCCAAGATGTGGTATTTAGAGAAATGAAGGATGTTGTTAAACATGAAGTCCTACCAAGTAAGGAAGAACCAGAGAAAATAGAGTTTGATTTAAAGGATGATGAATCAGACTCTACATAAGAACATGAATTAGAAGAATTAGATCCTCATACCTTGGTATTGAGGAGATCAATTCGAAAAGAAGGCTACCGGAAAGGTATAATCCATCTGATTTTCGTTCAAATTTTTCTTTTTCTATTACTGGTGATGATCCTAGAATTGTCAGGGAGGCAGTGGATTCAAAGGATGGAAATATTTTAAAAAAGTCCATGGAGGAAGAAATGGCAGCCTTGGATAAGAATGTGGCTTGGGATCTAGTGGAGTTGTCGACTCAAAGAAATCCCATTGGTAGCAAATGGGTATTTAAAAAGAAGTTGAATGTAGAAGGAAAAGTGGATAAATACAAAGCTCGGTTAGTAGCAAAGGGTTATTCTCAGGTAAAGGGAATTGATTTTGGTGATATTGTTTTCTCCTTTTGCCAAGTTAACCTCTATAATATTTCTATTATCTGTTGCTGTTGCATTTGATTTTGAGGTAGAACAGATGGATGTGAAGACAAAATTCCTACATGGGGATCTGGAAGAAGAAATTTGGAAGAGGATAATTGTGTGTATTTTAAATTAATTGGTGATCATTTGATTTATTTGGTCTTGTATGTGGATGACATGTTGCTGATAGGAGACAACAAGGAGATTATCCAAGATGTGAAAACTCAGTTGTCCTCTAAATTTGACTTGAAGGATCTCGGTGCTTCAAATTTCATTTTGGGCATGGAAATTAAAAGAGATCGGAAAAAGAGGAAACTCTACTTAAATTAGAGAAAATATGTCGAGAAAATATTGCATAGGTTTAATATGCAGGAATGTAAACCGTTCAAGGTTCCTATTCCTATTGGTGTAAATTTATCTATGGATTAGTGTCCCAAGACACAGGAAGAGGAGGAGAACATGTCTCGTGTTCCATATGTGAGTGTTGTAATACCCCTAGGCTGAACCCCAAATTGTAAATGTAAATGTAAATATGTACTTAAGTTGGTGAGTTGTTTTTCATTTCACATGCACTTTCCATGGTATAGTGTGCACATGTACTATGCACTAAAATGATGAAGTGTGCACATTCTAGGATACCGCGTGCAACAAACTTAACTGCACATGGTTTTGAGGCTAGAGAACCTTTTGTATATATGTTGTGTTTTATAGGCTGGTGAGCCAATTATTATAAGCTAGGAGGCTTATGTGTTGAATTAGGCCAGAGAGCCTAGATGCTAAAGGCTAGTGAGCCTATTTTAGTAAATACTCATATCATTAATATAATACATCGTTGTGTGTAGATCGGCCACGATAAAAGAGTACGGG
>SNQJ01S0114153.1:25777-54043 GCA_010110895.2 Picea sitchensis | reverse complement strand
TCCAACATCACCAAAACATGCCTCTACCAAGCATGTACCAAGATCACCAACATACCATCACAAGATATATTTCTCAACCATGTACCAAATCATGTACGAAACCATCAACCTGTACCATACCAAACATTAACCATGTACCAAAACCCGTATCATAACAAGTGCATCAGTCATGCACCGACTCCTGTATCAAACCGTGCATCAACCATGCACCAACATCTGTATCAAACCATTTATCAACCATGCAAAAACACATATACCAAACCATGCACCTCAACCTGTACCATATGCCTCAAATTGTACCATAGTGATATTAAGGATAATAATTGTAATTTAGAACTTGAATTGATGATTGTAATTATGAACTCACGATTTCATTAATAAAATTCCTATGCCTGATGTTCGAAGAGAATTTTTGAGTATAATATGTTCGTAGTGTTGTAAGTTTCTTGTAGCATGAGCCAATTGGGAGCGCCCCTCAATATGGCCAACGCTACAACTAGTTTTATTTGACTAGATTTGATAAATATATTTTGTTTTATATTTATATTCCTTAGTTTAATAATTAGTTTGTGTTGTGCTCATAATTATTTAATTTATGAGTTTATAGAATTGATATCATTGTTTCCATTACTTAGATTAAATTTTGAAGATCGTTTGAAATCCTTTATTTATATATATTTTGCATGTCTGTGCTTATATCTATGTGTAATTTCCTATAAGAATAGGTTTTGTTGTAGTCTAGGAGAAAGTACGATAAGGTTTCCAAAAAGTCCTTACACATAGTATTACATGCTACAAAATTTTATAGAAGAAAACATAAACATATAGAATAGCATACACAAGTGGGGGAGAACCATCGATATATTTTATTATACATATGTCCAAAGAAACCTCTGTCTTTCCATTACACGATAGTGTATACATATGTGTGTTATACAGTTACCAGTTGGTTACATTCCTTAACTATTCGATCGGTTGACTCTAACTATCTATTCAACCAACTTCCTAACCGACTACTACAGTCGAATTGGCTAGTCGGCTGGTGAGTCTAGTCAGTAGGGTTGACTAGCCCCTACAACATATCCTCCTTCCTCAATTTCTTGATTGTCCTGAGCAAGAGGGGAGTGTGAGAAAATACACAATTTTTCTATTATGTCCTCTTTGAGGTTATTACAAAATGAGAGAGTGAAAAGAAGAAAAAGAAAATAGAGGATGTTGATGTTGGATCCTACTGTAAATTATATGCTCATTTGTTGAAACCTGCTACTCCTTGGACTCTTTGAATATGCTTGATAATGGGTTGGAATTAAGTGAGAATTGGCTCCCTCTGATTCGCAATTAATTCTTAAGTACTAATTAATTAATACAACAAACAATTAATAAACTTTGAAATTAGTAATAAACTAATAAACTTTGGGATTATGAATATACTAAAAATTAGTAATAAACTAATAAACTTTGGGATTATGAATATACTAATTATTAAACATCAATAACCATACATTAATAAACATTAATAAACTTTGAAATTATTAATGAACTAATTAATAAACATAACCAACATTAATAAACTCTAAAACCCTAATAACAAACATTAATAGAATTTGAAACCCTTATTCAATATAAACTAATTATTAAATTTCAATAAACTTGGATTAACTAATAAACTTCAATAAACTTTGATAAACACACAACTTTGAAACTATATATTAATAAAACATTAAAAAACTTTGAATTTATTAATGAACTGATTAATTATAACAAACATCCAAACCCTAATTCAATATAACAAACTTAATACACTTTGAAATTATTATATTATTATTAATTCAAAGTTTATTAATGTTTGAAACAATCAAACCCTAATTAAATAATAAAGAATTTTTTTACCTAATAACATAAACCCTAATTAAATCAAAAATAACTTTTACCAAAACAACCTAGCCGACACTTAGCTTTCACGCCTTTTTCCAGTATTAAAAACAAATCTTCTCATTATCTTAACCCAGGCTCATTGTCCTGAAGATGGATCCTGATTTGGATCCGAAACGTCGACACTCTATTGACCTAACTGTGGCTTCTCCGACCAATCATGAAAGCTCAGATCTATCCTTTTTGAATCTATGGATAAGATCTAACCTTTCTAAATCAACAGTTGTGATTTATTTCATGATTCGGGTTTCGGGATTTTCAACTCTCAACTTTCACTTCCTCCATCAATAACTATCTTATAGAGTGGAAGAATTGTTGACACCCGTCCTCAACAAATGAAGGGTTCTGATGAACTCTAGCTCTCCGACCTTCAGGATTTATTGCTCCTTCATTCACCCTTTTCTCTTAGAGTTATCCGTACCTAGAGTTGTATATCAGACGCCACGCATCTACTCTGATCAACGATATACATCCACTCTCCACAAGCACAAATCTCTAGAATGAATCCTTCCGAAGTGTCAGATATTATGACACCTATCCTCTCCAAATTGACGGCGCTAGTCATCTTCAGGGCTTTGACACTTTTCAACCAAGACCATATCAATGATCCTTCGACCTACTCCTCAATCAACGATTGAGATATCCTTCGGGACTTTGTCTCTTTCACTCTCTACTTTCCTCTAGAGTGCTCCATACCCAGAGTTCTAGATCTGGCGCCACACATCCACTTTCAAATCAACGGCTGCTGTCCACTTTGGGACTTTGGCCTTCAGTGATTTCAAATATCAAGTTCCCCACACTCTGCTTCTCCCGAAGTGTTTTATCTGGAGTTTGTGATTTGATGACATGTGTCCTCTCCCATATCGACGACTCCTAGTTTCTTCAGCTATTTGGTGTTCGACGATTTCAAACTTTACTTGTTCATTTTATTTCGGAGTACTTTCACTTGGAGTTCACGATCTTTCACCACGTACCCTCTGGATCTGATGGTCCTGATTCTCTTCGGATCTTTGGCTCTTTGAGCTTCAAGAGTTTCAAAATCCTATGCACTCGTTTCTCCCGGAGTGCTTTCACTCGAACTTCATGGATTTTCACCACGTATCCCTCTGCAAATGGACAATTGTGTTATTCTTCGGCCTTCGGGGCTTCAGGAGTTTGTCACACTTTTCACTTGGAAACATCCGAAGTAGTTTTCCCCAAAGTCTTTGATCTATCGACACATATCTCTTGCTGACCGACGGACAAGATCTACCTTGGGTCTTTACCTAGAGTCGATAGACTTACGCCACCTGTCCTCTAGATCCAACAACTGACGTTTACATCGGTCGATCCAATGGTTGACATTTGCTTCGGGTCTTTACCTAGAGTCTATAGGTTTACACCACCTATCCTATGGATCTGACGCTTGAGATTGACTTCTTACTTCTTGACGATGGACAGTCCCAAATTACTTCGAGACTTTGGTAAGTCCACTCTCCTGCGTGTGCAAATCATTAAGGCTTGGGAACCTTGCTCCGATCAGACATCTATTGGTCCCCTACACTGTGATCCAATGGCCACTGTTGGTCCTCCTCCTGAGCTTCTGATCTCTTTCGACATAGAATATTTTCTAAGTGTTCAAAGGCCTTGACCTTTTCTCCTCCTACGGGTCCATCTCTTGGACTTCGTCTACACGCCTGAAAGTGATATCTCCTATGATATTGATTCCGCTTGAATATTTTTCCTTCCCATGCACTCCTTTCATTTTAGGGATATATTTAAACTTAGATCGAAGGTGAACGACGATCGACGGTTCACAGAAATTGCGGGGTTCAACCTCCACCATCAGGGGAGTGCTCGCTCGACTCTAGTCTAATCCTAGTCGTTGATCTTCCATTCCCGATGAGATCAATGACGTAGGTTGATCGCGGCCATGAACTAACATTTCCGCTATCAGGTTCTTATGTCATGGGTAGTTCTAGTAACTTGATTATCGTCTGCCTCCCAGATTTGGCGGTCAGGACGGTTCTCGAGCATCCTCAGATCTAAGGTTCAGGGTTAACTTTGGGACTTCGTAACTTCGGGGATTTTACCTCCCTTATGAAGAACTCGCTCAGTTCTCCAAACTTGCAAAGTCCAAATGACTCTAGGTTTAAATCCCACGCTCTTTCTCGTACCCAACGTTCACAACAGACCATGGCTTCTTCTGAATAGATTTCATCCGTTCGCCTTCCAAACAAGTAAGACCCCCCCCCTTTTTTGATACTTCAACCTTACTGTTCTTCTTGATAATTGTTAGCTCTGAAAGGATTAAGAGCTTTGCACTCTTTCTCTTGAACTTAACGCTTGGAAGAATCCTTCTGCGCACCCCTTACGCTCATTCCTCAACTCTAGAACATAAGTGGTTCTCGGTCTCTTCCTGCCTCGCAGAGAGCCTGTGCATACATGCACTATCTCTCCTAAGATTTAAAAGACTCCCTCCTCCAAGGGACTCCAAACAACTAGGAGTGTCGACATGTGTACGTGAAACTATGCCCAAGATCGATGAACTCACAGTTTGTGGATCTAGTTTAAGCCACCACAGGGCACAAGAATTTATGAATACAAAACATGTCCAATTCATATAATTTCTTACTTTCCTAATTACACCATAAAGAAGACACAAAAATGGATACAATATAAATCATTAAGCAAACATATCCATCCCTGGGTCATTCACAGTATATCTAATTTTATTACACAATTACAGCTCAATTTCACAAGGTATGAGAATACTTATCTATTACAAGTTGTATCCAACTAACTGACTGTGAGTGTGTGCCTTTCCACCCAACCATAGGCTCATAGGAATTCATTCTTAGCACTCTAGCCACCCCCATGCCAAGCCATGATATCCCTAGGGAATTTACACCATCTCTCAGAGAAAAATCTCTCTGTCACAACGACCCTGCGAGGTTTATCAGATGCTTTCCCAACATCAAGATCGCATTCGGTCCTTTAGGTCGTGTTCTCTGCACTTCCTTTTGGTTCCTGCATCCCATTTTCAATCTTGCGCTCTATTCTGGTGTCTGTCCTCTTTCTGTGTGTCTGTATGTATCTGACCTTCCCTCCTTTGGAAGGTTTTCAACCTGGCCTGTTCCTTCTATCAGAAGGAAGCTCGGGTCTATAGGTCTTTGTGGTACTTCGGGCTAACATTCTGCAGCTAGACCATGCTTCCATTCATGGGGGTGGTTGATGATTCAACCATTGGTCCTTTCTTCATTAACTTATTTCCTTCCTCTAGAGATATCATGGCCCGTACTTCAAGGCTTCACCCCCCATTAGTTAGTTATGGGCAATCTAACAATAATACATTTACATCATCCACATGCCTTAGCATGGTAATCCTATTTTATGATTAATTACAAGCTGGGGGAAACATGGATGTTACAAATACCAACTCTCCATTCTTTATGTCCTTATTTCTGAGATGTCAATAATACCAGGATTTTTGTTGGCTCTTTTGGATTTCCTGATGTTTTTGCACCAACATTCTCTCTTCTTTTGATTGAGTTAGTTGATAGAATCATCGTCGCATGTTAAGTCTATGGTAGAACTCCAAGGCGGAGGCTATATGGCCTATATTGGGATAGAAGTGTAGTGGGATTATAACTTCTTGACTATAAAATAATTTGAATGGTGTTTGACCAATTGATCTTTTATATGTTGTTCTATAATCCCATAGTACTGTTGGGACTTTATCATCCTAGTCATCTCTATTTAGTCCACATATTTTAGTTAGCCCCTTGTGTAGTATTTTGTTAAATGATTCAATTGCTTGGCTTGCTTGTGGATGATACACAATCATTTTTTTATGATCAATTAGGAACTTTATGAGTAGTACTTCAATTGTGCTATTGATAAACTGTGTTCCTTAATCACTGACTATTGTCAGAGGGAAACCAAATATGGTAATTATGTTTTCATAAATAAATTTTGCAGCTATTTCTTTTGTACAATTATCAACTGGTTCAACTTCTACCCATTTGGTTAGATACTTGATAGCTGTAATTATGTACTTTGATCTTGACCTCTTGAATCTTGTTGGGAAGGGTCCGATGAAATTAATAGCCTAAATTTCAAATGGTAAACTTGGGGTTACTAAATGCAGGGGGATTTCGTTCTACCATAATAGTCATCCCATCCTCTGACACTTGTTGTAATATGCCTAGGAAGAGCCCCAGTTGTATTATGAATTGTAAACATGTTTTGTAGGCTGGTGAGTCGAGAAATTATAAGTTGGTAGGCTTATGTGTTAGTAATCCGGATATCCTAGGTGTTAAAGGTGAGGAGCCTGTTTTGTACATGTAAATATTCATATTATTAATATAAAAACACCGCTGCATGTAGACCAACCACGATAAAAGAGAATGGGGGACTAATCTCCACTAGGTTGGGTAAGGGAGAGGGGGTTGAGAGGTTGGAAAGAGGGGATAATCCTAAGGGATTAAGTCCAAGAAAATAATAATTTATTATTATTCCAAAAGTTGTTTAAAAGGATATGTTTTTATTCTAAGTTCCTTGGGGAGGACGAGTGACATCCAAAGGGAAAGGAATGTGCTTCATGAGTGATAGGTGTTGGCTCAGGCACATGCATAATTAAGGGGGGAATTCTTGATGTTACAGACTGACGCACTCACTCACTCATGCATGGAGCTTCATGCACAAACCATTTTGTCTCTCACTCTCTTACCATCTTCACTATGTTAGACCAGTCTACCCCATATCTCCTCATGAGTTCACTCACGCATTGAGCAAGCACGTAGCCATCCATTTCTGAACCCATGGCCATTGTGCACCTCTATAATTTACTTAGTCGTACCTTTCCTTACCCGCCTTAGATATTGTGGGTTGAAGAGGTGGGTTGTCAAGCTCACGGTTGAAGATGCAGGTTGTTAGGCTTGTGAGTAACTCTCTCTCCATGTGAGAGAGGTTGTTGTGGATTGAAGAAGCAGGTTTTCAGGTCTATGAGAAACTCTTTCTAGGTGAGAGAGTGTGTTGAGAAAGTGAGTTCTCTTGGAGGGAGTCCCATAGCTACTACAGAGCTTTGAGAATTTTGGTCTGGCCTGTTGTTGAAGCCCAAGGTAAGGGAGGTGGAGTAGCTAATGGACTGTGTGATAGTGAAGGTGCATACTCCTGGGGTGGGATTGGCATGTGGGGAATGAGACTCTATGACCAGTGGGTGTAAGTGGCTCCTGGGAGAGAATCCTTCCTCTTAAACTGTGTGACTTTCCTATTGACCTTGCCTAGCCTAGGAATCCCTTGCCCGATGGAGTTTAGTCCCAGCTCGGGGGAGACCCACTGCTAAGAGTGATTAGCAGTGTGGTATAAGGCTGGGAGGTTTGTGGAAGGTTTGCATGCAGTTAGTGGTTTTTTCTCTAGTTAAAAGATAAGTATCATTTCTGTGCCTAATTATGTATGTTATGCATGTTTGTGATTCTTGAAATGTTATCATGTGTTCCATTGCATGTAGGAATTATTGTCAATTCCATTTGAGTCTGTATGGTAGCAGTAGTTCTGTTTTATTTTTTTAAAATTCATTAGAAATGCATGTTATATATATGTGTGTTCCTCTATGATGTTTCCTAGCCTGTTGGTGGCTAGGGATGTTAAAAATTGGTATCAGAGCTAAGTGAAGTTTACAAGTAGTGGTGTTGCCTGGCATTTTGGTGGCTGGGGACATTAAAAATTGGTATCAGAGCTAAGCGAAGTGTATGAGTAGTGGCATTGCCCATCCTATTGGTGGCTAGGGACATTACAAATTGGTATCAGAGCCATGGTTTCAACACTGATCCTGGATGGGCCATGTTAGTGGTTAACAAGACAAAGATTTCAGAGTGAATTGTTGTCGAAAGGGAAAAAAATTCAAGGTTCAGAGCGTCCCTGGGTGCAAGGAGTGCGTCGACATAGTCTTTGACTCAAAAATCTATTGAGAAATAACTTGATTTTTCTCACGAAGGGACCCGAAGATCTGTTGTAAGGAGTGCATAGATTTGAAAGTCGACTAAGTGTCGAAGCAACCCTCTAAGGAGAAAGGGGTTTGAGAAACAAAGCTCAGGAGGTGTAGTAGTATTATAAAACCACGACAGATGTGGTATTGGGCCACAGAGTAATGTGGGTTGTTGGAATCTATTCAAGAGAAGGAGGACAATTCTTGATCGTCAAATATGGAAAAGTTGCGAGGCATTTAGCCATGAGTTCCTTTGGAAATATGCAAAGTAACAAAGTTTGTCTGTGTCGTCGATCTAAGAGAGATGATATGTGGCAGAAATCGGTGGATTTCATGTGAAAACACTTTGGGAGAAAACGAGTGTGGAGAGGTTGAAACTCCCGAAGCCTGAAGTCCCCGAAGTGGATCTACACTATAGATCTAAGGGGAAGAGCTCGACCAGTGGATTGGGATGAAGTTGGACCAAAACTATTGGATCAATCCAAGTGTGGAAGTTATGGCACGGTATGAAGGACAAAGAAATCTTGAAGCTCTGAAGTCCGGAGTAATCCAAACCATCCATCAAAAGGGACCCATGTCAGCAGATTGGCTTGTTCGGGAGAATTAGTGTGTGTTGAGGCGAGAAATCCAGAAGCCCGAAGCTCCGAAGCCCCGAAGAGCCGAAGTGGTGAGTCATGATGAAGTCACCTAGAGGTGATGTGGACCTCTCCTATACCTTCCACGTGCCCCCACCTAGAATGTTGAAAGCTATACTATGTGGGCCCTGAGATTTCATAACATAGTTAAAGGTCGGTGGGCCCACATTGGCATTGATCACGATACATCCAGATCGACGACCAGGAGGAATTGTGGGGACCCAGATTACATGAGAATTAATTTCTCAGGGCGGTCCCACAATCCAAACCATGGTTTTACCGGTGGGTTACATGTCAGCATAAGAGGAATTGTGACTATCTGCATGGATTCTTGATTGCTTGAGAATAGTAGAATGAAATTTGAAATTTTTATTGAATTAGATTGGTTTATGAATACTATGGAATTTATTAAGGACTAATGGCCTGACAAATTTTTGTTGACTGCACATTGTGTTTGCAGAGTTAACGATTGTCAAAACCGAACCGAATTGCTTCTTAGGGAAGAGAAATGGAGGAGGCACATAATTCTTGCAGTTCAAAGAATGAAGCTAGAGGAATGGATTTCCATTTGGGAGTTGAAGGATCAAACTCCAATGGGCATGGAGAAGAGATATATAAGGAAGGAAACATGATGAAAATCATTGAAAGATTGCAGAAAGATGTCCAAACTAACCGAGCAGATAACAGAAATATCATGAAATCCAGGAAACAAAAGGGAGAATTCAACATTAAGTTGATACAGTGCCTAGAAAGGATAGAAAAGAAATTGGATAAGGAGTCCAACTACAATAAATCAGGAAATCATGGGTCTCTTGATGAAAGGGGAAATAACGGAGTGTTGGAAGACACCATCATCACTTCCAAGGGCACTCCAAGAGGAGTGGACACAGTAGTTCAAGCCCATACCAGAAAGCATAGGAGATTTGGAGTGGATGAATTGAAGGGTGAAATGAACAAGATTAAACCTCCTACATTTGATGGAGAGCACAAGAAGGAGGAAGATGTTGAGACATGGCCGCTTGGAATGAGGAAATATTTCCAATTGCAGAATTATTCCTCTCATGTAGAAGGAAGAATTTCAATGTATCAACGGAAAGGAAAGGCATCCATGTGGTGGGATCAACTTGTGCAGGTACATCACATTAAAGAAAAAAATGTTACTTGGAATGAATTCAAGAAGTATTTCAAAAATAAATACTTGACTAAGAGATACTATGACAGAAAGATTAAAGATTTCTTTGAACTCAAGATGGGTAGCATGACCATTGATGAATATGAACGAAGGTTTTTGGAATTGTTGAAGTATGTCCCTTTCATCAAATCTGAGACTATTAAAATTAAAAGGTATCTGAGTGAACTGCCACCTTCCATCAGTGACAAGATCCAGTTTAATGATCCTAAAACTATGGAAGAAACTAAAAGGAGAGAAAAATGCTTATATGAGCAGCAAAGAGAAAATCCCACTCTCCGGAAGGCTTGGGAAGACAAGAAGAAATTCAAGATGGATTAGAGGAAGAAGGGAACTAAGAAATCATTTTTTAGAAATATACCTCAAGGAAATCTAGGTTTTAGAGAGCCTAGGAAGGATGAAGTAGGTGGGCAAATGCCAAAACAACCACCTATGGAATGTCGGGGTTGTAAAGGAAATCATAGGTACAGAGATTGCCCCCACATAAATGACAAAGTGAGATTTGTCCACAATGTTCAACAGACAGAAATAGTGGAGGACATGGGAAGAAGTGTACCAAGGATTTACACAACCCTGGACAACAACAAAGAAGAATATCAATCACATATGATTGAAGTGGAAGGTATGATCAACAACCAAACCATTACTATTTTAATTGATTCAGGAGCTAGTCATAGTTATATAGATCCTAGAATGGTGGAAAGTTTGCATTTTCCAAGAAGAAATCATGGAAAATATTGGTTAGTGTAGCTAGATACATGAGCCAAGAGAAAGGTTATTGAGCTGGTTAAGTTCTATCCAGTGGACATGAATGGACTGAGCACAAGGGATAAATTGAGAATCTTACCTTTAGGTTCCTATGAATTTCTAATTGGGATGGATTGGTTGGACCAACACCATGCCATATTAGACTGTCGTAACAAGGAATTCACTTGCCTGGATGAGGAAGGAAACCCAAGGAAAGTGCAGGGAATCCCAAGGGCAGTTACTGTCAAATAAATCTCAGCAATGTAGCTGAAGAAGTGTTATAGGAAGGGTTTCCAAATATTTGCAGCTCATATGGAAGAAGCACCTAAGGATAAGGTGTCAAATATTGAATACCATGCAATATTAAAATATTTTGAAGATGTATTCCAGGAAATACCCAGACTACCCCCGAAGACAGATATTGATTTATCTATAAACCCGATGCCTGGAGTAGCTCCAATGTCAAAAACTCCTTACAAAATGATTACACTAGAGCTGAAAGAACTGCAATTGCATCTTGAATAACTTCTGAAGAAGGGGTATATATGCCCAAGTGTGTCACCTTGAGGTTCCCTGGTCCTTTTCGTGAAGAAGAAATATGGGACATTGAGATTGTGCATTGATTTCAGATAGTTTAAGAAAGTGACTATTAAGAATAAGTATCCTTTGCCAAGGATCAATGATCTCTTTAATCAGTTGAAGGATGCCAAGATATTTCAAAAAATAGATCTCAAGTCAAGGTACCACCAAGTAAGGATAAAGAATGAAGACATCAACAAGACTACCTTCAGAACAAGGTATGGTCATTATGAATTCACAGTGGTGCCATTTGGGTTATCAAATGCACCCACTATTTTCATGTGCCTAATGAATGGTGTATTCAAAGAATACCTATACAATTTTTTCATAGTCTTTTTGGATGACATCCTGGTGTATTCCAAGTTGGAAGAAGAGAATTAACATCATTTGAGGATAGTGTTTCAAGTGCTAAGAGAGCACCAACTATATGTCAAATTGAGAAAGTCCTCATTCTATCAAAAGCAGATCCATTATTTGGGACATATCATTTCAAAAGATGGGATAGCCGTGGATCCTGAGAAGATAGAATCCATTAGAGAATGGTCAGCGTCGAAGAATGTGACAGAGTCATATCCTTTATGGGTCTAGCTGGATATTACAGAAGGTTCATTATAGGGTTCTCAAGGATAGCTCACCCCATAACTTCCTTGCAAAGGAAGGAGAAGAAATTTCAATGGACAGAAGAATGTGAGAGAAGATTCTAGCAATTGAAGCAATTTTTAACCAGTGCTCCAATCCCGAGGATTGCATATCCAAATGAATATTTTGTAGTGTGTATAGATGCATGAAAAGAAGGAGTGGGGGGATTCCTCAACCAGAATGGGTATGTAATATGTTACGAGTCCATAAAATTGAAAGAGCATGAAAGGCTCTATGCAACTCATGATTTGGAGTTGGCAGCCATAGTGCATAGTCTGAAGAAATGGAGACATTTCCTCATGGGAAAGAGGTTTGAACTAAGGAAAAACCATAATGGTCTGAAGTATTTGTTTGATTATCCAACCTTGAATGCTAGGTAGAGTAGATGGTTGCAATTCTTTCGTGATTATGACTTTGATATCAAGCATATCAAAGGAAAGAAGAACAAAGTGGTTGATGCACTCAGGAGAAGAGTGCATGAACTACATGCTACAACCATTAGCATGTATCAAACTGATATTAAAGGCAAAATTTTGGAAGCTACAAATGCAGATTTGCAGTACATGGAATTGGTGGCAAAGCTACAACAAGGTAATATGCTATAGAAAGTGGAATATTATAAATTGGAAGTTGATGAACACTCATGTACAAAAATAGAATTTATGTACCTAATTTATAGGAATTGAGAATTATGATCTTGAAAGAAATGCATAATGTGCCTTATGCTGGACACCTTGGATATCAAAAAACAGTGGCAGCAGTTAAGAGCCATTGATTTTGGCCAGGTATGAAGAAGGAAATTGCAGAATACATCGCCATATGTATGGAGTGTTAGAAGGTCAAAGCTAAACATAGGCACCCATCAGGGTTGCTACATCCTTTACCCATTCCTAATTGGAAGTGGGAAGTGGCGACAATGGATTTCATCATAGGATAACCCAGAACAAATAAGATACATGATTCCATCATGGTGGTGGTGGATAAGCTTATTCAAGCTACCCATTTTATTCCATTGAAGACTAGTCATAAGGCAACTAATGTTGTCGATATGTATATGAGGGAAATAACACGATTGCATGATATTCCCAAGAAAATTGTGTATGACAGAGACCCAAAATTTACCTCAAAGTTTTGGAAGTGGTTATTCAAAGGGTTCAGAACATATATGAACTTTAGAACAACCTATCATCCTGAGTCTGATGGGAAAACAGAAAGGGTGAACCAAGTGATAGAGGACATGCTAAGGATGTATGTGATGGACAAACCATCTAAATGGGAAGACTACCTACACTTGGTATAATTTTTCTACAACAATGGGTATCAAGCATCACTGAAGATGAGCCTGTTTGAATCACTTTATGGTAGAAAGTGCAACAAACCAATAAGTTAGGACAACCCAACTGATAGGGCAGTGGTTGGGCTAGAGTTGCTCAAAGAAATGGAAGAGAAAATTCTAAAGATTAAGTAGAATTTGAAGGCTACCCAAGACAAGTAGACAAGTTATGCTGATAAGAACAGGACCCATAGGGAGTTTAAAGTGACTGATCATGTTTTCTTGAAAGTGAAAGCCAACAAAAGTTCCCTGAAGCTGGGAAACTCTTCCAAGTTGGAAACCATATATTGTGGGCCATTTGAAATCCTAGAAAGGATTGGATCAATTGCATATATGCTTGCATTGCCTGCATCCATAAATGTACATAATGTGTTTCATGTTTCATTGCTTAAGAAATATATACTTTATGCTAATCATGTTATTGATTGGAATGTGATTCAGGTGGAGCAAGAAGGCATCTTGCAAGTGCATCTGGTGTGCATATTGGACTAGAAGAGAAAACAACTCCAGAATCGATCCATAAGGCTTGTAAAGGTCCAGTGGACCTGGTACGGTCCCGAGGACACGACATGGGAGCATGAGGATGTTATGCGGGCTCAATACCCACATCTTTTTGAAGATTTTTAAAATCTTGATGATGTTGTGTAAATAAGTTGCAGTGAGGACAATACAAAAATAAGGGGAGGGGATTGTAATATCCCTAGGAATATCCCCAGTTGTATTATGAATTGTAAACATGTTTTGTATGCTTTTGAGCCGAGCAATTATAAGCTGGTAGGCTTATGTATTAGTAGGCCAAATAGCCTAGGTTTTAAAGGCAAGGAGCCTATTTTGTACATGTAAATATTCAAATAATTAATATAAAAACATCATTGCATGTAGACTGACCATAATAAAAGAGAATGGGGGACTAAGCTCCACTAGGATGGGTAAGGGAGAGGGGGATGAGAGTTTGGAAAGAGGGGCTAAGCCTAAGGGATTAAGTCCAAGAGAATAATAATTTCTTATTATTCCAAAATATTTTTAAAACGATATGTTTTTATCCTAAATTCCTCGAGGATGACGGGTGACTTCCAAACGGAAAGGAATGTGCTTCATGAATGACATGTGTCAGCTTAGGAACATGCAGACCTAAGGGGGGAGTTCTTACTGTTACGAACTAACACACTCACTCACTCACGCAGGGAGGTTCACACACATACAGTTTTGGCTCTCACGCTCTCACCATCTTCACTATGCTAAACCAGTCTGCCCCATCTCTCCTCACAATTTCACTCACAAATTGAGAAATAACTCATCCAACCATTTCTACCATTGTTGAACCCATGGCCATTGTGCACCTCTCTAATTTACTAAGTCGTCCCTTGCCTTACCCGACTTAGCTATTGTGGGTTGAAGAGACAGGTTGTCAATCCCGCGATTGAAGAGGCAGGTTGTCAAGAATGTGAGCAACTCTCTCTCCAGGTGAGAGAATTTGTTGTGGATTGAAGAAGAAAGTTGTCAGGCCTATGAGAAACTATATCCAGGTGTGAGAGTGTGTCGAGGAAGTGAGTTCTCCTGAAGGGAGTCCTGTAGCTGCTACAGAGCTCTGATAATTCTGGTCTGGCCTGTTGTTGAAGCCCAAGGTAAGGGAGGTGGAGTAGCCGATGGACTGTGTGACAATGAAGGCGCATACTCCGTGGGAGAGGTATGTGGGGAATGTGATTTTATGAGCAGTGGGCATAAGGGGATCATGGGAGAGAATATTTCCTCTTAAAATGTGTGACTTTCCTATTGACCTTGCCTAGCCTAGAAATCCCTTGCCCAGTGGAGTTTAGTCCCAGCTCGAGGGTGACCCACTACTGAGAGTGATGAGCAGTGTGGTCTAAGGCTGGGAGGTTCGTGGAAGGTCTACATGTAGTTGGTGGTTTTTTCTCCAGTTAAAATATAAGTTCCATTTTCATGCTTAATTATGTATGCTATGCATGTTTGTGATTCTTGAAATGTTATCATGTGTTCCATTACATGTAGGAATTGTTGTCGATTCCATTTCAGTCTGTATGGTAGAAATAATTTAGTGTTATTTGTTTTAAATTCATTAGAAATGCATGTTATATGTGTGTGTGTGTGTGTGTGTGTTCCTCTGTGATGTTTCCCGGCCTTTTGGTGGCTGGGGACGTTACAAATTGGTATCAATGATAAGTGAAGTGTACGAGTAGTGGCATTGCCTAGCCTGTTGGTGGTTGGGGATGTTACAAATTGGTATCAAAGATAAGTGAAGTGTACGAGTAGTGGCATTTCCCGGCCTGTTGGTGGGTGGGGATGTTACACTTGTCACATTTCTTTATTTTTTCTCAACAATATTGATGTAGTGTTAGCCAACAAAGATCGACTTGAAGAATTTTTCTAGTAGTTGTGTCAGCTTGAAAGTTCCCTCCTTCTAGGACTGTGTGTGCCTCAGAAATTATTTCTTCTCATTCATGCTCTAGTGCACATCTTCGCAAGATACTATCTGGAACTAATTTGTATAGGTATCCATTTATAAGAGTGAATGGCACAGATTTCATTGCTAGGATCTTCCGCTTGTTGGCTGGGATGTCCTCATATGCTTTCCCATATTCTAAAAAATTTACAATTTCCTCTAATTCTTTAGGGGATGCTTCCACCTTGAATAAGTTCACATCTGGTAGATCATCATCTATCCCAATCATATCTTCTCATGTCTCTAGTCAGGATAGGTGATTTAGACCAACAATTTTCTTCCCTAGTCGGACTATTATTTAAAATTCAAATTCTTGGAAGAGTAATAACCAATGACAAATATTACTGTGATGAACTAGTTTGTTGACTAAATAATTCAAATATTTATTATCAATGAAAAATACAAAGGGATTCAATCTGAGATAGCGTCTGAATTTTTGTAGGGCAAAGATCATTGCTAAAGCTTCATGCTCCGTTGTCAAGTAATTTTCGTCATGCTTTCTTTATATTTCAGATGGAATATGCATTGGATGGTCAACCATATCATCATATGAATGGGCTAAAAAATCATTGACAACAACATTATATGCATCGATATGTACATGAAATTTTCTGGACCAGTCAGGAAATATTAGTATTGGTGCTTCAATCAACTTTCTTTTTAATAGTTCAAAAGAGTTATTACATCCTGGATCCATTGAAATTCCACTTGTTTATTTAGTATCTCTTCAATTGGAAAAGTAATATCAAGATAATGTCAAATAAACTTATGATAATATCCGGTGTGTCCAAGGAATATTTTTATTTGTTTCTGATAGATTGGTGGTTTTAAGTCAAGGAAGATTTTTCTCTTTCCCATATTGACTTTTATGCCATCTTTACATACAATGTGTCCCAATAGTATGTGGCACAAAACCCCTTCTCCCCTATGGGCTGCTCGACCTCCACGTCTTGGATGATTCAAGATATTGATTCAGATCAACTCTTTGGGTCCACGTGGGTAACTAAAACAACTATACATAGGTCCCTTTTCTCCTAAGTCACCACCGGCTATGACTGTGTACCATCCCCTTCGTAATTTCGAGCTTCAGGGATATCCTGATCTATGGCTTCGACACTTTTCGAGGTGTTCTCCTTCGAACTCCGAACCTCGTGCCACGTGTCTTCTTTGATTTTGACTACCCAAGAATGCTTCGAGTTTCATGACTTCATGAAATTCCCGTTCACCTTGTGCACAACCATCCAAAATTTCGACTTCCAGAACTTCTAATTCTCTACCACTTGTCTTCTCCGTAGCCAACGGTTGAGATCTCTTGATGACTTTGTGAGTTCGCGGCTCTCCTCTTACAATAAATCCAGAATTCCTGAATCACGAAGTGCCAAAACACCTTACGACTAACCTCCATGTAGTTCTCCCAGATATGATAGTCTGGAACAATCCCCCTCCGTCGGGAACGGATCTCGTTCATGGATTTTGTGAAACCTTAAAGATTATCCCCCTTAAATATTCCTTGTCACTCTCCCTCCTGAGCTTGTCTTCCTCATATTTATTCTTCCCTCTGAACACTTTCCTCGGCACTTAGTCGAAATCTCGACCTGTGCATGCCTTGCAACAGGTTCTCTTCCACAAATCAATTTCTCTTTGTGGATGATTTCACACTCTTTACGACTATTCTTCAACCAATTCTATGCGACTAAAGTCATGCTACTCCTCCTCATCTTATGAGTCTGAGACTCTGTCACACACTCCTTACGGACGCATATGCAGTCCTTGCATACATAAGTTTCACACTACCTCTTCTGATCTTTGATTCGAGATAGGCTCGGTCACGCACACCTTGTGGACACTATGCACACCTTGCACTTGCTCAAAGAAGAGAAACAATTGAAACTTATTCAATATTCAGAGTGACTCATACATTCAACCATGTAAAGGCATTCATAAACCACAAGAACCATAAATAACAAAGAATTTCAAATAAGTAGAAAGTCTACCATTCATTCATCTAGATAGACACAAAACCAACATACATTTGAGGCAATACTCCTATGTTATATTCATTCAACAGTCATATACAGGATTCATACACTGCTCCTCCAACACTATACAACGTATATAATAGATTCAATATCTCCTCACAACTAGAGAGAGAACAAATACAATGGAAATCTACACAATAGATTCAACAACCTCTTCTCAACAACGTTACAAAGATTTATACAAGAGGTGCTCTTCGAGCCTTTTCCCTCCAAATAATCTATGCTATCCCATCGAAATAAAACTTTCAACTACTTAACATCTATTACAACAAATATTCAAGTTAGACAGATAAGAGAGAAAGCTCCAGATCTGTACTGCAATCTTCGACATTAAAACAAAATACATTCACCCATCGATCTTATGCGATGACTCAACTTCCAATAATTAAATATGTTCACAAATCAAAATCTTCCCTAGATATTACATTAATTATGCCAACTTTGGAATTCAAAATATTTCAAAATACGCGCTAGTGCACCTAGCTGTCCTCAACACGCGCTTTGTTGGCGATGCTCCTGCATCACACTCTGGCTGAAAAATTCATGGACTCCTGTCCATGAGCTCCTACAATGACCTTCCATGCTTTTGGATGTCTTCTTCACCAATCCAACTGGCGTCTTCTATCAGATGTCCTTTCCTCTTTACTAAATACTCAAAATATGTCTTCCCTCGGGTCTTCTTGCCAATCCGTTGATCCACAATCTTCTCCATATGTGACCTCTCTGCTACAAGCATTTTCTTTTTCCACTGGATATCCTCTCTATCTTCTGACCCTTCGGCTCCATATTCCCTGTAATGATACATGTCTTCAATATTGAATATGGGTGATATTCCCACATCCTTTGGCGGGTCTATTTCATAAGCATTCTCACCAAATCTTCTCGGGATTTTGCATGGTCATATCTTCTTCAACTTTAGCTTGTTGTATGTTCCCCTTGGAAAAATCTCCTTCCTTAAATGTGTTATAACTTGATCTCCAACTTCAAATTCAAGTTTCCTCCTGTTTTGATCAACTCTGCACTTATACTCATTGTTTCTCTTATGCAATTATTGCTTAATGTGATCATGAAGCTTCTACATTTCTGAAGCGAAGTCTTCGGCTCTAGCGCTCCTAAACTCATTCTGCTCCAGGTATCTTAACTCTGACACTCCCCTCAGGTTCATTCCATACACTATATGAAATGGACTCTTCACAGTGCTTCTCTTCACTGAGTCATTATATGTAAAATCCACCTATGTTAGAATCTGATCCCACTGACTATGGTGTTCAGTGACCAAACTCCTCAACAAATATCCTAAACTTCGATTCACTACTTCGGTCTGCCCATCTGTTTGTAGGTGATATGAAGAACTAAAAGATAGCTCTGTCCCCAGTTTCTTCCACAACGTCCTCCAGAAATGACCAAAAAATTTGGTGTCCCTGTCTGAAACTATACTCCTAGGCAATCCATGGAGTCTCACAATCTCTTTGAAAAAAACATTGCAACTTGTATTACATCACTAGTCTTCTGGCATGGGATAAAGTGTGTCATCTTTGAAAATCTGTCAACTACCACAAATATGGAATCACTCCCTCTTTGTTTTCTGGGCAATACCAACATGAAAACCATGCTTATTGCATCCCAAGGCCTCTCTGGATAGGAAATGGTTGATACAACCTAGTATTTTTCTTCTTTCCCTTGGCATACTGACAAATATTACACTTGTTCACAAAACTCTTGACCTATTCTCTCATACCTGGACAATAATATGAACCATTTAACTATACAAACGTCTTGTCATGGCCGAAATGTCTGGCTAGACCACCGCTATGTTTCTATTTCAATAGGTTTTCCCTCATTGAGCATTTTGGTATGCACAACTAGCAACCTCTCAACAAAAACCCATCTTGAATCAAATATTCAACCCATTAGCTTCTGTCTCTGAGCACAGGATTCACGCATGCTTCATATGTTTCTTTGAAATTTGGATCATCACAATACATATCCTTAAGGTGTTAAAACCCCAAGGTATTGACCTGAAATTCCTGCAGAATCAAACTTCTCCTACTCAATGCATCAAAAACCTTGTTAGCATTACTAGAAATATGTTTAATGGAAAAAGTGAAATTTTTCATAAACTCTATCCACTTAGCATGTCTCTAGTTTAATTTCTATTGTCTAGTTATGAATTGCAAAGCTTGATTATCATTATACAAAATAAAATCCTTCGGTACGAAATAGTGCCTCCATTTCTTCAAGGCTTGAATTATGGCATATAACTCTTTGTCATATGTGGAGTACTTCTTTTTAGCTTCATTCAGCTTCTCACTGAATATGCAACAGGTTTGTTATCTTGGCTCAAGACCGCTCCAATTGCAATTCCACTCGCATCACACCTCACCTAAAATGTATTTTGAAGTCCGGTAAAACCAGAATAAGTTGTTTCGTTATCTTATCCTTCAATATATTGAATCTCTTCTTAGCCTCTTCTGTCTAATTGAAAAACTTGTGTATTTTCTTCACTGTATCAATCATTTGAGCATTAATCCAACTAAAAATTATGATGAACTTCTGATTGAAACTTGCTAATCCATGGAAGCTTCTCACCTCAAATATGTTCTTTGGTGATGACCATTCTCTGATTTCTTTCACCGTTTCGGGATCCATCCTCAATTCATTTGAAGAAATCACAAAACCAAAATATATGAGTTATGTTTTCATGAAAGAGGACTTTTTCAGATTAATCAACAGCTTCTCTTGCTGCAACCTCCTCATCACCAACGTTAAATGTCTCAAATTATACTCTTTAGTCTTGCTAAAGACCAGTATACCATCCAAATATACAATCACAAACTTGCCAATGAAATCTTTCAACACTTCATTCATCGGCCTCATAAAAGTACTCTGGCATTTGTCAAGCCAAATGACATAACACGCCATTCATACAATCCCTCATTTGTCTTGAATGTTGTTTTCTACTCATCACCTTCTCTCATCCTTATCTGGTGATATCCAATTTTCAACTCTATCTTTGTAAAGTAGTTCGTTCCACTCAAACAATCCATCAATTCATCCATCCTTGGCAATGGGAATCTGTATCTAATGGTGATCTTGTTTATGGCTCTTGAGTCTGTGCACATTCTCCACCCTCCATCCTTCTTCGGACTCAATACAGTTGGTACTGCACATGGACTCAAGCTTTCTCTAACAAATCCTTTATCTAAAAAATCATGAACCTGTCTTTCAACCTCCTCATTCTCTTGAGGTGTCAACTTGTATGCAACTTTATTCGGTAGGCTTGCTCCCAATATCAAATCAATGTAATGGATGATACTTCTGATAGGTGGTAATGATATTGGAAACTCATCCACTACAATGTCAGCAAAGTTCTCTAATAGTTCTAGAATTTCCTCAGGAAAATATTCCATTGAAGTACTTGTAAGGATAATCCTCAACTTCCTCACTACAACAAACTACATCTCTTGTTCCTTCTTTACTTCATTCAGGAGTTCCTTCCCACTCATAAGAAGTATGCTTGTGACGACTTCATCCTTCACTTTCTTCTCTTCAATTGGAAGCAACATGTGTGTCCTATCATTCTTCTCCAAAATATAGGTATTTATTCTCCCATCATGAATGACATTCCTGTCATACTCCCATGGTATTCCCAAAAAAACATGACATACATCCTTGGGAATCATATCACACAGGATTTCATCTCTATATCCACCTATTTTAAGTTCAACAAGGCATTGTTTAGTTATTATTACCTTGTGACCTTTCTGCAACCATGAGACTTTATACGATGTTAGATGTGCAATCATCTCTAGCTCCAATTTCTCCACCATCTCTGTGGATACTAAGTTGTCAATGCTCCCACTATTAATTATTACCTTGCAATCTCTATCCTTCGTCTTGCAAGCTATCCTGAACAAACTGTTCCTCTACATTGGATTTTCAATCTCTGTCTCTTGATTCAAAGGAACCTTCTTCATCATCAAGGATTTCCTATCCTCTACAACTTCTGCTGCAACATCTCGCTTATGCGCTTCCGAAATGTGAGCTTCGCCTCCTTCTTTCTTCCCCTCGGGGCATTCCCAAGACATGTGCCCTATTTTTCCACAGGCATAACATCTCACTTCTCCTCCTCTACCTCTTCCCCTTCCTCTGGGAAAATAGTTTCTTCCACCACTCTTTCTTCATCAGGATCTTCCTCCTCTCTCAGAGTGACTATGTGGTTTCTCCATCTCACCCTTGGGATTTTTTGTCTTATCATGGGAAACTCCCTTGCCTCTATTTAAGCTTCTACCTCTGTTTTGTT
Source organism: Picea sitchensis (assembly GCA_010110895.2). Taxonomy (NCBI): domain Eukaryota; kingdom Viridiplantae; phylum Streptophyta; class Pinopsida; order Pinales; family Pinaceae; genus Picea; species Picea sitchensis. The sequence goes on along the minus strand of SNQJ01S0114153.1, from coordinate 32,218 downwards.
GATTCTTCTTCCTGGCCAACTTCTCTTCTGCTTTCAACGAAATCTGATACACATCCTTTACTATTCTAACTGTCGCCATGTTGATTTCGTCCTAGATATCACATCTCAAGTTGTTGATGTACCTGGAAAATTTTGCTTCGTCTCTCTCTCTCTATCCAGCCTTGATGTTCAATCTGTAGAACTTCTCTGTGTATTCCTTCACAGTCATTCCTTTCTGTCTTAGGTTTTTCATCCTCCTAAACAGATTTATATGGTAATCTTTGGGTATGAATTTAGCCTTTAGTTTGGATACCATTCTATCCTAGCTCTTAATATTTTGTTTGCCCTTGCTTCTTTTGTCAGCCTACAGTTCATCCCGCCACAATGTTGCATGTCCTTTCAACCTAGTGACAACATGTCTCACCTTTTTCTCATCCTAGACATCTTCATAGTCGAAATGCTTGTCCATTTCTCGTATCCAATCAATAAAATCTTTCGTGTCTAAATTACCTTCATACATTGGAACATTGATCTTCACTCTAGCTCCCAACTTGACAATCGCTTTCAGCAAGCATTCCTCTGCAGCATCCTCAACTACAACTTTGTCAACTTTTACTTCTTCATTTTCTGCATCGCTGACGTCTCCAACATTAGGTACTCTCCTTTGTGTTGTTTCCATGGCATCTAGCCTTGCTCTAAGTTCTCTCATCTCTCTTTCCATGGCTCTATTTTCTACAGGAGGCTCAGCACGTCTTCTAGGTGGCATTGTGTTGATGTGTCTAATACCACTCGATGATATCAGTCTACTCCTCTGTCTCCTTTTTCTACATAAATCAATTATGTAAGGGCTTTGATACCACTCTAGCACAAACACCCTTCTCCCCTAAGGGATGCTCAACCTCCCGGTATTGGATCATTCATGATACTGAGTCAGATCAACTCTTTGGGTCCCTGCGGGTACCCAAAACAACTATACACAGGTCCATTTTCTCCTGAGTGACCACGGGCTATGACCGTGGACCAACCCCTTCACAATTTTAGGCTTCGGGGATATCCCGATATCTGGCTTCAACGCTTTTTGAGATGTTCTCCTCCAAAATCTGGACCTTGTGCCATGTGTCTTCTTTGATTTTGACAACCCGACAACACTTCGGGTTTCACGACATCGCGAACTTCCCGTTCACCTTGCGCACAACCCTCCAAAATTTCGACTTCCAAAACTTCTAATCCATTTCCACGTGTCTTCTCCACAGAAAATGGTTGAGATCTCTTCACGACTTCATGAGTTCGTGACTCTCCTCTTACAATACCTCCAGACTTCATGAATCACGAAGTGCCGAAACACCTTACGACTAACCTTCGTGTAGTTCTCCCAGATCCGACAGTCTGGAACAATCCACCTCCCTCCAGAACGAATCTCATTCATGGATTTTGTGAAACCTTAAGGATTCTCCCCCTTAAATATTTCTCATCTCTCTCCCTCACGAGCTTGTCTTCTTGGGCTTTCTTCATCCCAAAAAACACTTTCTTCGACACTTAGTTGAAATCTTGACCTGTGCATGTCTTGCAACAAGTTCTCTTCCAAAACTCAACTTCTCTTTGTGGATGATTTCACACTCTTTGCGACTATAGTCCAACCACTTCTCTACGACTAAATTCACACTAATCCTCCTCAAATTATGAGTCTGAGACTCTGTCACGCACTCCTTGTGAATGCATATGCACTTCTTGCATACATAAGCTTCATGCTACCTCTTCTGAGCTTCGAGTTGAGACAGACTCGATCATGTACACCTTGCGGACACTATGCACACCTTACACTCACTCAAAGAAGAGAAACAATTGAAACTTATTCAATCTTCACAGTGACTCATACATTCAACCATGTAAATGCATTCATAGACCACAGTAACCATAAATAACAGAGAATTTCAAATAAGAAGAAAGTCTACCATTCATTCATCTAGATAGACACAACAACAACAACATACATTTGAGGCAATACTCCATTATATTCATTCAACAGTCATATACATGGATTCATACACTTCTCCTCCAACACTCTACAAATTATACAATAGATTCAATATCTCCTCATGGCTAGAGAGACAACAACTACAATGGCAATCTACATAATAGATTCAATAGACTCTTCTTGACAACGTTACAAAGCTTTATACAAGAGGTGCTCTTCGAGCCTTTTCCCTCCAACTACTCTATGCTATCCTATTGAAATAAAATATGTCAACCACTTAACATCTATTACAATAAATATTCAAGTCAGACAGATAAGAGCGAAAGCTCCAGATCTGTACTGCAATCTTTGACATTAAAACAAAATACATCCCCCCCATCTATATTATGANCATCCCCCCATCTATATTATGCGATGACTCAACCTCCAAGCATTAAATATTTTCACAAATCAAAATCTTCCCCAGATATTACATTAATTACACCAACTTTGGAATTCAAAAAATTTCAAAATACATGCTAGTGCACCCAATTGTCCTCCACACACGCTTTGTTGGTGATGCTCCTGCATCAGTCTACCTATGTATTCTTGGAATTCCTTGACCACTATCCTAGAGAAGACTTCCAGGGCATTTTTTATACCAAAGAGAATGACTTTGTATGAAAATGATCTGAACTCATATACAACTGTAGTTTTTTATTGATCTTCTTTTGCTATGGGTACTTGATTTTATCTGGAGAATCCACTGGTAAAGGAATAACATTCATTCCCTGTGACTTTGTTGATGATATCATCAACATATGGTGTTGGAAATGGATTTGTTACTGTGATTTTGTTCAATCCCTGGAAGTCGGCGTAGATTCTTAGCTTCTTGGGATCATGCTTCTTTGGTTGCATGACCATGGGACTTTCCCATTCCGACTGATCAATTGGATATATGATATTAGAAACTAGCATTTCCTCAATTTCCTTTTGGAAAATAGGCTTGTATTTATGTGCTAATTTATACGACCATTTTTTGATAGGCTTGGCTCAAAGTATTAGTTCAATTTTCAATTCAACCATCTCTTATACTAATCCTTTTAGGTATTTATAATCTCTGGAAAAAACATCCTAGTATTATTTTAATAGGTCGACTATTTCCAAGGTTTGATTTTCACTCTAGTCACCTATTTTGGCCATTTTTTGTCGATCATCTATCGAAATGTCAAATTCTTTGGTCTTGATTTCTGCATCCATCCATTTTTGTGCTTTTGATTCGTCTAATTGATGCTCTCCTTCAACGAATTTTAGATAATTTGGTGGGAAGTCAGGCTTGTCTGTATCTTATTTCTCCTCTTTATCTAATTACTTGGTCACAAAGCAAATTGTTTTGGCATGATTTTGTACACTTGGGTGATTTTTATTCCAATGGAAGATGTTCCCTAGAAAACTTATGTTTTCCATATCTATCCGACGAGCTATGACAATATTTATGTTCTGAGTTGATACAAAATTACAATTCGAGGTTGAGACTAAATTGAATTTGGATTTTCCTTTTTCCTTCATCTCCTTAGGACTTGTTTTTTCTAAAATGCTTTTGATTTCTTTTGCTACTTCTTGCACAAGTGCCTCCTCTAATCTAAATTCAAATTCTTTAAGAAAGTTACTTTTAATTACATTCTAGTCGAATGTATGTATGGATTCTTCTTCTATCTTATACCATTTATGTGGTATGTCAGATAATGTATTTAGAAACATGTGTGTCCATACTCATTCATCCTGGTATCCTACATTTTTCCATTGCTTATCACATTGTTGAATTTGAGACACTGGGTCGAACCCAGATTTGAAAGTCAGAATGTCCAGGTTTGTCGAAAAATTGTTTCCCCCCAAATATTTTGACAAAATATAAAGTGGCAACGTTCCATTTATGTAGTCGAGGTGCATGCGTTTCACACCATCGAGTGACTTGACTTATGAAATACTCAACTATACTTTGAATTTTCCTCTATTCTCTTATCGACTTGGACACTTAGTTAACATGCACCGATAGTGAGTTCCTTTCACTGAACCGTAGGGGTTGCCTTGTAGTTTTATAAGTTAGAATGAGTGTCGACATTTGATTTAACTTTATTTCCACCACAATAGGTACAACTTGTACTAAGAATCATAATTTGGATCTTGTTATTGGTATGGATTATATCGACCAAAATTATTTTTCTTGGGTTTCATAATTCTCCATTTTCCATTTGTGCAATTTTGTATCAAAATTTTTTCCTATTGATAAGGGAGATCCAACTAGGATTTCTCCTTCACTATTTGGCTCGACATTGTATATTTGATCATTTATTACTTTATATAGTCTTCATGCTTCCTGAGCTTCATCTCATGTCTTGACCCAAGGTTTTCTTTCCTTTGGATCCAGTGGGATTATAATTTTTCTTCCGCTCCCTTTCAATTTGACCCTATCTCTTTCAAGGGAGATTGTAGCTCACATGTTTCTTCCCCAAGGTCTGTCGACTAATGCATGGTAGGAAAGAATTCCTTTGAACAAATTTATTACTTCGAAATTGAATCTTGTTGGTATTCCCATTATAGATCTTATTACGATTTTAAGGGTGTTGATTGTTTCAATGAACCTCTGATATGCTATCTTTAGGAAATTCATGGTTGGTTGTAGCAGTGGTTTTCTGAGTTGAATCCACGTTTCTCTTGGGAGTATGTTTACTTGAGATCCAAAATCAACTACGACTTCCTTGATCATGTATTTGTCAATTTCGAGGTCGAATTTTGGGTCGAAGTCAGTTGTATTCTATTATTGGGATAGATGGAGCAAACTATTAATAAATATTTTCTTCTTCTTTATATTCTCTTAGAATACGCAGTAGGTTGATCAAACAACTGATCACCTTCTTTTATTTTAATAGTTGCAGAAATTCATCTAATGTCGTATCATAAATGTTTGTATATCCTCCCTTGTTTATTTTATCTTGGTCCATATTTTTGAAGAATTTCATTTCTTCCCGCATAAGTTTGTCTTGTTGATATGGATCGGGGTATATATGTCAGTCTCTCCTTTGTCGACTTAATATGTCTGGATACATATCTTCACTGGATCATAAATGTGTTACTACATCAAGTTTCTTTGAATTCAAGATCTCTTTTTTTGGTATTGTGTGAAAGAGATTTACATTTATTTTATTCATAATTTTTTCTAGTACAATTGGACAATCCTCGAGAGAATGATCTACTACTCCGCAAATGTTACAAAACTTGAGATCAGTTCTATCTTTGATTCGGAAGTCTGGGATAATATGACCATATTTCAAACAATTAAATAAATGTAGCATCCTCTGTCACGTCCTCTACAAAATATTCTCTTTCCTCTTCCTTGACCTTGATAACCCCCTCGACCTCATCCTCTGTATTCGTTTCCATTTTCTTGGTCGACATGTTGGTCGACCACCCGTGTATGATATATTGAGTGAAGTTTTGGTCTATTATTTCCATTCAACTGACATTCCTGGGTGGAATGATTATTTTCTTCACACATATGGCACCACTTGGGGCATGCATTCCTTATATTGTGCGGGAGGTATCTTGTTGTGTGATTTGTCGAGGTTTCAAACATATCATAGTAAGTTTCGATATAGATGCGTCTGACTACTGGGTTTAACACATCAATGAAATTGCATTAATATTTTGTCTGACCCTCACTTGAGAAAAGGGTACACCAGAGTTCATTGTGTGGAATCGACATGTTTTTGATTGATTGTCGTAGCTCTGTGGGATTTTCTTCCAGTTTTTTTCAATGATTGTCAAAGACAGGGTTCCTTCATCATCCATTTCAATTCATTGTTCTTTTATTAGGATGTCTTCACATGAATGAAGATCGTACATTCAGAGGTGAATTATGATATTTTGTAGTAATCCTACTACATACCATTGTACTAGCAAATTTTCGTCATTTGCATAAGGGATTTGGATTAATAAATCTTTAAACCTATTATCATATTCTCATACTGTTTCTCCCAGATTTTTCTTGATTTATGTTAGTTTTTGTGCTTCCAAGTGACCGTTGTCTTGATTTTTGAATAAATTGAGGAAGTTTTTCCTTATATCTTCCTTCGAGCGTTGTTGATTGTCTGTATAATTCATAAACCAAGTAATATATTGTAATATTCCATATATAAGAAGTATGTAGAACATAAATAAATAGCTAGAAATGGCATATGAACAACAATATAACCAGAACAACACCACAATAATACCAAAATGATACCAAAATAATACCAGAAAGAGCACTTTGATTAATGAGAGCAATGTTCACTTGCCTCTTCGAGGGGGAAACCTCCAGTAGAGCATAGTTCTATTAAAATAATATCCAAGACAAAAGTTCTCATACCCTCGACTCCTATTTATACTAAATATGTCTATCAAAAGAACCATCTAGAGGAAGATCCTTCTAGAAGCGGAAGCTTCTATTAGGTCTTCTTACATTGGAC
>SNQJ01S0114153.1:6705-19581 GCA_010110895.2 Picea sitchensis | reverse complement strand
TCGTAATAAGATCTATAATGGGAATACCAACGAGATTCAATTTCGAAGTAATCAATTTGTTCAAAGGCATTATTTCCTACCATGCATTAGTCGACAGACCTTGGGGAAGAAACATGTGAGCTACAATCTCCCTTGAAAGAGATAGGGTCAAATTGAAAGGGAGCGGAAGAAAAATTATAATCCCATTGGATCCAAAGGAAGGAAAACCTTGGGTCAAGACATGAGATGAAGCTCAGGAAGCCTGACGACTATATAAAGTAATAAATGATCAAAGATACAATGTCGAGCCAAATAGTGAAGGAGAAATCCTAGTTGGATCTCCCTTATCAATATGAACAAATTCTGATACAAAATTGCACAAATGGCAAATGAAGAATTATGAAACCCAAGAAAAATAATTTTGGTCGATATAATCCATACCAATAAAAAGATCCAAATTATGATTCCTAGTACAAGTTGTACCTATTGTGGTAGAAATAAAGTTAAATCAAATTTCGACACTCATTATAACTTATAAAACTGCAAGGCAACCCCTACGGTTCAGTGAAAGGAACTCACTATCGGTGCATGCTAACTAAGTGTCCAAGTCGATCAGAGAATAGAGGAGAATTCAAAGTCTAGTCGAGTATTTCATAAGTCAAGTCACTCGATGGTGTGAAACGCATTCACCTCGACTACATACATGGAATGCTGCCACTTTATATTTTGTCAAAATATTTGGGGGGAAACAATTATCGACAAACCTGGACATTCTGACTTTCAAATCCGGGTTCGACCCAGTGTCTCAAATTCAACAATGTGATAAGGAATGGAAAAACGTAGGATACTGGGATGAACGAGTATGGACACACATGTTTCTAAATACATTATCTGACATACCACATAAATGGTATACGATAGAAGAAGAATCCATACATACATTCGACTAGAATGTAATTAAAAGTAACTTTCTTAAAGAATTTGAATTCAGATCAGAGGAGGCACTTGTGCAAGAAGAAGCAAAAGAAATCAAAATCATTTTAGAAAAAACAAGTCCTAAGGAGATGAAGGAAAAAGGAAAATCCAAAGTCAATTAAGTCTCAACCTCGAATTGTAATTTTGTATCAACTCATAACATAAATATTGTTATAGCTCATCGGATAGATATGGAAAACATAAGTTTTCTAGGGAAGAGATTCCATTGGAATAAAAATCACCCAAGTGTACAAAATCATGCCAAAACAGTTTGCTTTGTGACCAAGGAATTAGAGAAAGAGGAGAAGGAAGATACAAACAAGCCTGACTTCCCACAAAATTATCTAAAATTCGTTGAAGGAGAGCATCAATTAGACAAATCAAAAGCACAAAAATGGATGGATGCATAAATCAAGACCAAAGAATTCGACATTTCGATAGATGATCGACAAAAAATGGCCAGAATAGGTGACTACTCGAGTGAAAATCAAACCTTATAAATAGTCGACCTATTAAAATAATACTAGGATGTTTTTTCCAGAGATTATAAATACCTAAAAGGATTAGTACAAGAGATGGTTGAAATGAAAATTGAACTAATACTCTGAGCCAAGCCTGTCAAAAAATGGTCGTGTAAATTAGTGCATAAATACAAGCCTATTTTCCAAAAGGAAATTGAGGAAATGCTAGTTTCTAATATCATATATCCAATTGATCAATCAGAATGGGAAAGTCCCATGGTTGTGCAACCAAAGAAGCATGATCCCAAGAAGCTAAGAATCTACGTCGACTTCCAGGGATTGAACAAACTCATAGTAACAAATCAAATTCCAACACCATATGTTGATGAGATCATCAACAAAGTCACAGGGAATGAATGTTATTCCTTTACCAACAGATTCTCCAGATAAAATCAAGTACCCATAGCAAAAGAAGATCAATAAAAAACTACATTTGTATCTGAGTTCAGATCATTTTCATACAAAGTCATTCTCTTTAGTATCAAAAATGCCCTGGAAGTCTTCTCCAGGATAGTGTCAAGGAATTCCAAGAATACATAGGCATACTAATGCAGGAGCATCACCAACAAAGCACATGTGGAGGAAAGTTAGGTGCACTAGTGCGTATTTTGAAATATTTTGAATTCCAAAGTTGGTGTAATTAATGTAATATCTGGGGAAGATTTTGATTTTTGAAAATATTTAATTCTTGGAGGTTGAGTCATCGCATAAGATCAATGGGGGGATGTATTTTGTTTTAATGTCGAAGATTGCAGTATAGATCTGAAGCTTTCACTCTTATTTGTCTGACTTGAATATTTATTGTAATAGATGTTAAGTGGTTGACATATTTTATTTCAATAGGATAGCATAGAGTAGTTGGAGGGAAAAGGCTTGAAGAGCACCTCTTGTATAAAGCTTTGTAACGTTGTCGAGAAGAGGTTGTTGAATCTATTGTGTATATTTCCATTGTAGTTGTTGGCTCTCTAGCCATGAGGAGATATTGAATATATTGTATAACTTGTAGAGTGTTGGAGGAGAAGTGTATGAATCCATGTATATGACTATTGAATGAATATAACGGAGTATTGCCTCAAATGTATGTTGTTGTTGTGTCTATCTAGATGAATGAATGGTAGACTTTCTTCTTATTTGAAATTCTATGTTATTTATGGTTCCTATGGTTTATGAATGCATTTACATGGTTGAATGTATGAGTCACTATGAATATTGAATAACTTTCAATTGTTTCTCTTCTTTGAGAGAGTGCAAGGTGTGCATAGTGTCTGCAAGGTGTACATGATCGAGTCTATCTCGACTTGAAGCTCATAAGAGGTAGCATGAAGCTTATGTATGCAAGAAATGCATATGAATCCGCAAGGAGTGCGTGACAGAGTCTCAGACTCATAATTTGAGGAGGAGTAGTGTTAATTTAGTCGTAGAGAAGTGGTTGGAGTATAGTCGCAAAGAGTGTGAAATCATCCACAAAGAGAAGTTGAGTTTTGGAAGAGAACTTGTTGCAAGGCGTGCATAGGTCGAGATTTTGACTAAGTGTCAAAGAAAGCATTCTGAGGGACGAAGAAATCCCAAGAAGACAAGCTCATGAGGGAGAGCGATGAGAAATATTTAAGGGGGAGAATCCTTAAGGTTTCACAAAATCCATGAACGAGATCCGTTCTAGAGGGAGGCGGATTGTTCCAAACTGTCGGATCTGGGAGAACTACATGAAGGTTAGTCGTAAGGTGTTTTGGCACTTCGTGATTCAGGAAGTCTGGAGGTATTGTAAGAGGAGAGTCAAAAACTCACGAAGTTGTGAAGAGATCTCAACCATTCGCTGCGGAGAAGACACGTGGAAATGGATTAGAAGTTTCAGAAGTTGGAAGTCCGAAGGGTTGTGCACAAGGTGAATAGGAAGTTTACGATGTTGTGAAACCCGAAGCGTTGTCGGGTTGTCAAAATCAAATAATACATGTGGCATGAGGTCCGGATTTTGGAGGAGAACACCTCAAAAAGCGTCGAAGCCAGATATCGGGATATCCCCAAAGCCTGAAATTGTAAAGGGGTTGGTCCACGGTCATAACCCGTGGTCACTCAGGAGAAAATGGACCTGTGTATAGTTGTTTTGGGTACCTGTAGGGACCCAAAGAGTCGATATGACTCAGTATCATGAATGATCCAATACCAGGAGGTCGAGCATCCCTTAGGGGAGAAGGGTGTTTGTGCCAGAGTGGTATCAGAGCCCTTACATAATTGATTTATGTAGAAAAAGGAGACAGAGGAGTAGACTGATATCATCGAGTGGTATCAAATACATCAACACAATGCCACCTAGAATACGTGCTAAGCCTCTCGTAGAAAATAGAGCTATGGAAAGAGAGATGAGAGAACTTAGAGCAAGGCTATATGTCATGGAAACAACACAAAGGAGAGGACCTAATGCTGGAGACGTCAGCGATGCAGAAAATGAAGAAGTAAAAGTTGACGAAGTTGTAGTCGAGGATGCTGTAGAGGAATGCTTGTTGAAAGAGATTGTCAAGTTGGGAGCCAGAGTGAAGATCAATGTCCCAATGTATGAAGGTAATTTAGACACGGAAGATTTTCTTGATTGGATACAAGAAATGGACAAGTATTTCGACTATGAAGATGTTTAGGAGGAGAAAAAGGTGAGACATGTTGTCACTATGTTGAAAGGACATGCAACATTGTGGTGGGATGAACTGCAGGCTGACAAAAGCAGCAAGGGAAAATGAAATATTAAGAGCTGGGATAGAATGGTATCCAAACTAAAGGCTAAATTCATACCCAAAGATTACCATATAAATCTGTTCAGGAGGATGCAGAACCTGAGATAGAATGGAATGACGATGAAGGAATACACAGAGGAGTTCTACAGATTGAACATTAGGGTTGGACAGAGTGAGAGAAACAAAGCAAAATTTTCCAGGTACATCAACAACCTAAGATATGATATCTAGGACGAAATCAACATGGCGACAGTTAGAATAGTAAAGGATGTGTATCAGATTTCATTGAAAGTAGAAGAGAAGTTGGCCAGGAAGTATAATCAATAAAACAGAGGTAGAATCTTAAACAGAGGCAAAGGAGTTTCCCATGATAAGACACAAAATCCCAAGGGTGAGATGGAGAAACCACATAGTCACTATGAGAGAGGAGGAAGTTCCCTAGGAAGAAAGAGTAGTGGAAGAAACTTTTTTCCCAGAGGAAGGGGAAGAGGTAGAGGAGGAGAAGTGAGATGTTATGCTTGTGGAAAAATAGGGCACATGTCTTGGGAATGCCCCGAGGGGAAGAAAGAAGGAGGCGAAGCTCACATTTCGGAAGTGCATAAGCGAGATGTTGAGGTAGAAGTTGTAGAGGATGGGAAATCCTTGATGATGAAGAAGGTTCCTTTGAATCAAAAGCCAAAGATTGAAAATCCAATTCAGAGGAACAATTTGTTTAGGACAACTTGCAAGACGAAGGATAGATATTGCAAGGTAATAATTGACAGTGGGAGCACTGACAACTTAGTATCCATAGAGATGGTGGAGAAATTGGATCTGGAGACGATTGCACATCCAACGTCGTATAAAGTATCATGGTTGCAGAAAGGTCACAAGGTAACATTAACTAAACAATGCCATGTTGAACTTAAAATAGGTGGATATAGAGATGAAATCCTGTCTGATATGATTCCTAAGGATTTATGTCATGTTTTGTTGGGAAGACCGTGGGAGTATGACAGGAATGTCATTCATGATGGGAGAATAAATACCTAGACTTTGGAGAAGAATGATAGGACACACATGTTGCTTCCAATTGAAGAGAAGAAAGTGAAGGATGAAGCCATCACAAGCATACTTCTCATGAGTGGGAAGGAACTCCTAAATGAAGTAAAGAAGGAACAAGAGATGCAGTTTGTTGTAGTGAGGAAGTTGAGGGTTATCCTTACAAGTACTTCAATGGAATATTTTCCTGAGAAAATTCAAGAACTATTAGAGAAATTTGCTGACATTGTAGTGGATGAGTTTCCAAGATCATTACCACCTATCAGAAGTATCAGCCATTACATTGATTTGATATTGGGAGCAATCCTGCTGAATAAAGCTGCATACAGGTTGACACCTCAAGAGAATGAGGAGGTGAAAAGGCAGGTTCAGGATTTGTTAGATAAAGGATTTGTTAGAGAAAGCTTGATTCCATGTGCCAAGCTCAATAAGGATGGAGGGTGGAGAATGTGTACAGACTCAAGATCCATAAACAAGATCACCATCAGATACAGATTCCCATTGCCAAGGATGGATGAATTGATGGATTGTTTGAGTGGAATGAACTACTTTACAAAGATAGACTTGAAAATTGGATATCACTAGATAAGGATGAGAGAAGGTGATGAGTAGAAAACAACATGAGGGATTGTATGAATGGCTTGTTATGTCGTTTGGCTTGACAAATACCCCGATTAATTTTATGAGGCTGGTGAATGAAGTGTTGAAAGATTTCATTGGCAAGTTTGTGATTGTATATTTGGATGGTATACTGGTCTTTAGAAAGACTAAAGAGGAGAATTTGAGACATTTAACGTTGGTGATAAGGAGGTTGCAGCAAGAGAAGTTGTTGATTAATCTGAAAAAGTCCTCTTTCATGAAAACAAAACTCATATATTTTGGTTTTGTGATTTCTTAAAATGAATTGAGGATGGATCCCAAAAAGGTGAAAGAAATCAGAGAATGGTCGTCACCAAAGAACATATTTGAGGTGAGAAGCTTCCATGGATTAGCAAGTTTCTATCAGAAGTTCATCATAAATTTTAGTTGGATTAATGCTCAAATGATGGATACAGTGAAAAAAATACACAAGTTTTTCAATTGGATAGAAGAGGCTGAGAAGAGATTCAATATATTGAAGGATAAGATAATGGAACAACTAATTTTGGTTTTACCGGACTTCAGAAATACATTTTAGGTGAGGTTTGATGCAAGTGGAGTTGCAATTGGAGCGGTCTTGAGCCAAGATAATAGACCTGTTTCATATTTAGTGAGAAGCTTAATGAAGCTAAAAAGAAGTAATCCACATATGACAAAGAGTTATATGCCATAATTCAATCCTTGAAGAAATGGAGGCACTATTTCGTACTGAAGGATTTTATTTTGTATAACAATAACCAAGCTTTGCAATTCATAACCAAACAAGAGAAATTAAACTAGAGACATGCTAAGTGGATAGAGTTTATGAAAAATTTCACTTTTGCCATTAAACATATTTCTAGTAATGCTAACAAGGTTTTTGATGCATTGAGTAGGAGAAGTTTGATTTTGCAGGAATTTCAGGTCAATACCTTGGGGTTTTAACACCTTAAGGATATGTATTGTGATGATCCAGATTTCAAAGAAGCATATGAAGCATGCGTGAATCATGTGCTCAGAGACAAAAGCCAATGGGTTGAATATTTGATTCAAGATGGGTTGTTGTTTAGAGGTTTCCAGCTGTGCATACCAACATGCTCAATGAGGGAAAACCTATTGAAAGAGAAACATAGCGGTGGTCTAGCCAGACATTTCGGCCATGAAAAGACGTTTGCATATTTAAATGGTTCATATTATTGGCCAGATATGAGACAATAGGTCAAGAGTTTTGTGAACAAGTGTAATATTTGTCAGTATTCCAAGGGGAAGAAGAAAAATACTAGGTTGTATCAACCATTTCCTATTCCAGAGAGGCCTTGGGATGCAATAAGCATGGTTTTCATGCTGGTATTGCCCAGAAAACAAAGAGGGAGTGATTCCATATTTGTGGTAGTTGATATATTTTCAAAGATGGAACACTTTATCCCATGCCAGAAGACTAGTGATGTAATGCACGTTGCAATTTTTTTTTTCAAAGAGATTGTGAGACTCCATGGATTGCCCAAGAGTATAGTTTCGGACAGGGACACCAAATTTTTTGGTCATTTCTGGAGGATGTTGTGGAATAAACTGAGGACAGAGCTATATTTTAGTTATGCATATCACCCACAAATAGATGGACAGACCGAAGTAGTGAATCGAAGTTTAGGATATTTGTTGAGGAGTTTAGTCATTGAACACCATAGTCAGTGGGATCAGATTCTAACATAGGTGGAGTTTACATATAATGACTTAGTGAAGAGAACCACTGTGAAGAGTCCATTTCATATAGTGTATGGAATGAACCCAAGGGGAGTGTCAGAGTTAAGATACCTGGAGCAGAATGAGTTTAGGAGTGCTGGAGCCGAAGACTTTGCTTCAGAAATGTAGAAGCTTCATGATCAGATTAAGCAACAATTGCATAAGAGAAATAATGAGTATAAGCGTAGAGTTGATCAAAACATGAGGAAACTTGAATTTGAAGTTGGAGATCAAGTTATAGCACATTTCAGGAAGGAGAGGTTTCCAAGGGGAACATACAACAAGATAAAGCTGAAGAAGATATGATCGTGCAAAATCTTGAGAAGATTTGGTGAGAATGCTTATGAAATAGAACTTCTAGAGGATGTGGGAATATCACCCATATTCAATATTGAAGACATGTATCCTTACAGGGAATATGGAGCCAAAGGATCATAAGATAGAGAGGATATCCAGTGGAGAAAGAAAATTCTTGTAGTAGAGAGGTCGCATATGGAGAAGATTGTGGATCAACGGATTGTCAAGAAGACCCGAAGGAAGACATATTTTGAGTATTTAGTAAAAAGGAAAGGACATCTGATAGAAGACGCTAGTTGGATTGGTGAAGAAGACATCCAGAAGCATGGAAGGTCAGTGTAGGAGCTCATGGACAAGAGTCCATGAATTTTTCAGCCAGAGTGTGATGCAGGAGCATCGCCAACACAGAGCGTGTTGAGGACAGCTAGGCGCACTAGCACGTATTTTGAAATATTTTGAATTCCAAAGTTGGTATAATTAATGTAATATCTAGGGAATATTTTGATTTGTGAACATATTTAATTATTAGAGGTTGAGTCATTGCATAAGATCGATGGGTGAATGTATTTTGTTTTAATGTCGAAGATTGCAGTATAGATCTGGAGCTTTCTCTCTTATCTGTCTAACTTGAATATTTATTGTAATATATGTTAAGTAGTTGAAATATTTTATTTCGATGGGATAGCATAGAGTATTTGTAGGGAAAAGGCTTGAAGAGCACCTCTTGTATAAATCTTTGTAACGTTGTTGAGAAGAGGTTGTTGAATCTATTGTGTAGATTTCCATTGTATTTGTTGTTTCTCTAGTCGTGAGGAGATCTTGAATCTATTGTATACATTGTATAGTGTTGGAGGAGCAGTATATGAATCCTATATATGACTGTTGAATGAATATAACAGAGGATTATTTCCTCAAATGTATGTTGGTTTTGTGTCTATCTAGATGAATGAATGGTAGACTTTCTACTTATTTGAAATTCTTTGTTATTTATGGTTCTTGTGGTTTATGAATGCATTTAAATGGTTGAATGTATGAGTCACTGTGAATATTGAATAAGTTTCAATTGTTTCTCTTCTTTGAGCAAGTGCAAGGTGTGCATAGTGTCCACAAGGTGTGCGTGACCGAGCCTATCTCGAATCAAAGCTCAGAAGAGGTAGTGTGAAACTTATGTATGCAAGGACTGCATATGTGTCCGCAAGGAGTGTGTGACAGAGTCTCAGACTCGTAAGATGAGGAGGAGTAGCGTGACTTTAGTCACAGAGAATTGGTTGGAGAATAGTCACAAAGAGTGTGAAATCATCCACAAAGAGAAATTTATTTGTGGAAGAGAACTTGTTGCAAGGCGTGTAGAGGTCGAGATTTCGACTAAGTGTCAAGGAAAGCATTATGAGGGAAGAAGAAATATGAGGAAGACAAGATCAGGAGGGAGAGCGACAAGGAATATTTAAGGGGGATAATCCTTAAGGTTTCACAAAATCCACAAATGAGATTCGTTCTAGAGGGAGGGGGATTGTTCTAGACCGTCATATCTGGGAGAACTATGTGAAGGTTAGTCGTAAGGTGTTTCGACACTTCGTGATTCAGGAATTATGGAGGTATTGTAAGAGGAGAGTTGCGAACTCACAAAGTCGTCAAGAGATCTCAACCGTTGGCTATAGAGAAGACACGTGGCAATGAATTAGAAGTTCTGGAAGTCAAAAGTCTAGAGGGTTGTGTGCAAGGTGAATGGGAAGTTCGTGAAGTCACGAAACCCAAAGCGTTCTCAGGTAGTCAAAATCAAAGAAGACACGTGGCATGAGGTTCAGAGTTATAAGGAGAACACCTCGAAAAGCATCGAAGCCAGAGATCGAGATATCCCTTAAGCCCGAAATTGCGAAGGGGATGGTACACAGTCATAGCCAGTGGTCACTTAGGAGAAAAGGGACCTGTTTATAGTTTTTTTTGGTACCCACGGGGACCCAAAGAGTTGATCCGAATCAATATCTTGAACGATCCAAGACCTGGAGGTCGAGCATCCCATAGGGGAGAAGGGGTTTTGTGCCACATACTATTCAGACACATTGTATGTAAAGATGGCATCAAAGTCAATATGGGAAAGAGAAAAATCTTCCTTGACTTAAAACCACCAGTCTATCAGAAACAAATAAAAATATTCCTTGGACACACCGGATATTATCATAAGTTTATTTGACATTATTTTGATATTACTTTTCCAATTGAAGAGATACTAAATAAACAAGTGGAATTTCAATGGATCTAGTAATGTAATAACTCTTTTGAACTATTAAAAAGAAAGTTGATTGAAGCACCAATACTAATATTTCCTGACTGGTCCAGAAAATTTCATGTACNTTTTCCAATTGAAGAGATACTAAATAAACAAGTGGAATTTCAATGGATCTAGTAATGTAATAACTCTTTTGAACTATTAAAAAGAAAGTTGATTGAAGCACCAATACTAATATTTCCTGACTGGTCCAGAAAATTTCATGTACATATCGATGCATATAATGTTGTTGTCAATGCATTTTTAGCCCAGTCATACAATGAGATGGTTGACCATCCAATGAATATTCCATCTGAAATATAAACAAAGCATGATGAAAATTACTCGATGACGGAGCATGAAGCTTTAGCGATGATCTTTTCCCTACAAAAATTCAGACGCTATCTCGTAGTGAATCCCTTTGTATTTTTCATTGATCATAAATATTTTAATTATTTAGTCAACAAACTAGTCCATCACAGTAATATTTGTCATTGGCTATTACTCTTCCAAGAATTTGAATTTTAAATAATAGTCTGACTAGGGAAGAAAATCGTTGGTCTAAATCACCTATCCCGACTAGAGACAAGAGAAGATATGATTGGGATAGATGATGATCTACCAGACGCGAACTTATTCAAGGTGGAAGCATCCCCTAAAGGATTAGAGGAAATTGTGAATTTTTTAGAAGATGGGAAAGCACATGAGGACATCCCATCCAACAAGCATGGATACCTATACAAATTAGGACAAGATAGTATCCTGCAAATATGTGCACTAGAGCACGAACGAGAAGAAATCATTTCTGAGGCACACACAATCCTAGAAGGAGGGAACTTTCAAGCTGACACAACAACTAGAAAAATTCTTCAATTCGATCTTTGTTGGCTAACACTACATAAATATTGTTGAGACAAAATAAAGAAATGTGACAAGTGTAACATCCCCACCCACCAACAGGTCGGGCAACGTCACAGAGGAACACACACACACACACACATATATATATAACATGCATTTCTAATGAATTTAAAACAAATAACACAAAATTATTGCTACCATACAGACTGAAATGGAATCGACAGTAATTCCTACATGCAACAGAACACATGATAACATTTCAAGAATCACAAACATGCATAGCATACATAATTAAGCACGGAAACATAAATTATCTTTTAACTAGAGACAAAACCACCAACTGTGTGTAGACCTTCCACGAACCTCCAAGCCTTAGACCACACTGCTCATCACTCTCAGTAGTGGGTCACCCTCGAGCTGGGACTAAACTCCACTGGGCAAGGGATTCCTAGGATAGGCAAGGTCAATAGGAAAGTCACACATTTTAAGAGGAAGGATTCTCTCCCATGAGCCCCTTATGCCCACTTCTCACATAATCGCATTCCCCACATACCTCTCCCACCCCAGGAGTATGCGCCTTCATTGTCACACAGTCCACCGGTTGCTCCACCTCCGTTACCTTGGGTTTCAGCAATAGGCCGGACCGAAATTCTCAGAGCTCTGTAGTAGCTACAGGACTCCCTTTAGGAGAAATCACTTCCTCAACACACTCTCTCACCTAGATATAGTTTCTAATAGGCTTGACAACCTACTTCTTCAATCCACAACAACCTCTCTCACCTGGAGAGAGTTGCTCACATTCTTGACAACCTACCTCTTCAACCACGGGATTGACAACTTGCCTCTTCAACCCACAATAGCTAAGTCAGGTAAGGCAAGGGACGACTCAGTAAATTATAGAGGTGCACAATGGCCATGGGTTCAACAATGGTAGAAATTGTTGGTTGAGTGCTTTCTCAATGCATGAGTGAACTCGTGAGGAGATATGGGGCAGACTGGTCTAGCATAGCGAAGATGCTGTGAGTGTGAGAGCCAAAAATGTATGTGTGTGAACCTCCCTGCATGAGTGAGTGAGTGTGTTAGTTAGTAACAACAAGAAATCCCCCCTTAGGTTTGCATGTTCCTGAGCCAACACATGTCACTAATGAAGCACATTCCTTTCCCTTTGGAAGTCACCTATCCTCCCCGAGGAACTTAGGATAAAAACATATCGTTTTAAAAAGCTTTTGGAAGAAAAAGAAATTATTATTCTCTTGGACTTAATCCCTTAGGATTAGCCCCTCTTTCCAACCTCTCATCCCCCTCTCCCTTACCCATCCTAGTGGAGCTTGGTCCCCCATTCTATTTTATTGTGGTCGGTCTACAAGCAACGATGTTTTTATATTAATTATTTGAATATTTACATGTACAAAATAGGCTCCTTGCCTTTAAAACCTAGGCTATTTGGCCTACTAACACATAAGCCTACCAGCTTATAATTGCTCAGCTCAATGGAATACAAAACATGTTTACAATTCATAATACAACTGGGGATCTTCCTAGGGATATTACAATCCCCTCCCCTTATTTTTGCATTGTCCTCACTGCAACTTATTTACACAGCATCAGCAAGATTTTAAAAATCTTCAAAAAGATGTGGGTATTGAGCCTGCATAACATCCTCATGCTCCCATGCCATGTCCTCGGGACCGTACCAGGTCCACTAGACCTTTACCAACCCTATGGATCGATTCTGGAGTTGTTTTCTCTTCTGGTCCAATATGCGCACCAGATGCACTTGCAAGATGCCTTCTTGCTCCACCTCAATCACATTCCAATCAATAACATGATTAGCATCAAGTATATATTTCTTAAG
>SNQJ01S0114152.1:36358-46415 GCA_010110895.2 Picea sitchensis | reverse complement strand
GGTGGCAGCTTATCTCTGAGAAGAGATGTGACGGCTACTCGCATTCGCAAGAAGATGATTACAATGAGACTTTAGAGGCCTTTTTACAATAAACAGGATTTCCAAAAGTCCTAGACATCCAAAAACCTAACCCTAGGAGATGAAGCACCAAAAGTCATGTGGGCCCCGTTTGGGTAAGTTAGTACATCAACTTCCCTGGGTCGTAACTTTTGCATACGATCTCTGTTTTAGGCGTATGATAGTTCGTTGGAAATATATCGTCGAGGAGATTCATTTTGCGGGATCAATTATTCCTTTGGCTATCATTGAGAACCTCAATCTCTAAAAACCTTCATTTAGGCTATCAAAATGGCCCTGGAAGTTAAAACCTGCTAAAAATAGTAAATTGCCAAAATTGCCAGAAAATTGTTTTGAGCCAGTCGGAAAAGGTGGGTGGCCACCGATATCCAGTTGGATCACTCCTGGGCATGCAGGTGCTATTGAGGGCTGGTGAATATATCTAACAACAATTCAACCTTTTTGTCGAGCTTCTCCATCCTAATATTTTGGTCAGCTAACTCTCCCCAAATCTCAAAAATTAGCTTCGGCTATTCCTTCGTGAATCGAGCATTCCTTGTAAATTCACCAGGTCCACTATCTTCCATTTCGTTTTGAGGATGGGAGGTTGGGTCACTAGGATCTAGAACATTACACTGAACATTTTAAGGGTCTTAGTTCTAATATAGAGGAGCCAAAGTCTTATGAACCACTTCATTTGTTGTTTCTTCCCCCAACTCGTACCACTCCACCATGCAGACCAAAAATTTGACATCTTCTTGATCCTCCTTCGATTCCTTCCTCTCGACGGTGAATAGAGTACCGGATTTCCTGGTAGTGTCATTGGCCAAGGACATAGGGATTCTTGTTAGGCCCCAATTTTTGTGTAAGATCTTGTACCCCTACACACTCTGCCTTGTTCTTAGATGCATGACATACTACAATAGATAATGTTTTCAACACATGAAGGTGGATCGAATAGTCTCATCACCTTGAATGGGAAGAGAGTTATGTAGAGGGAAAAAACCAGACATAGGCTAGCTAAGAAATGCCTCCCTCCCACTTGAATTATCGTCAATTTAATATTGTTTTTCCTCCATTGCATACTCACCATATTGATTGTTGGCACAAGTGCACTTTAATTACCTTTCCCTTCGATTATACTTGAAGCCGGAGCTCCAACCATGCTTGCACACAACAAGGAGAGTAGTGACTTAATGACCAAGGCTAATGAGTAATGGAAGGATCCTCCCACTTATCCCTCTTGGAGCTCGGGCTATCAGGTGTCATAGCTAAGACCCTCCAGGTTTAATATCATGATGACTGCAATAGCACCCCATCTGGGGACAGTATTATGATATATTTTAAACATCATATTATGGTTGCTTTTAGGAAAATAGGAACACAATACAAACCTACTTTATTAATGAATTAATGCCTACATATTATTAACCAATCAAATGCAAGATTTGTTTTATGTTTCTTTTTAACCTAAGTGTAATGGGATAAATAGAGCTCAAGTGTGCAAAATCTCATCCCAAATGTTAGTGTAGAGTCGTAGTGACATCACATTTTTCTTAGCAGTTGTGCATGCATGATAAAAATATGTAAATAAATGTGAATGAGTGCATGAACATATGCATAAGTTGTAAACACAACAAAGAATTAATAACTTAGGGAAACATTACCAATGGATAAGGCATTCAATTGATAACATCGCAGAGGTAGGAACAACACAAGTGGTCTCTCTTCTTCATCCTTGGAAGGGTCCTTTTCCTTCACCACACGAACTCTCTCCTCTTTTGAGATGAAAGTGGTGATGTGAATAGTTGAACTAAGCTCTCAAGTGGTGAGGCACTCAATTCCTATAATATCTTGAGCCAAGGATGAACGGGTGGAATCGAAAAATGGGAAATGGATTCTCTAAATAACAATTCTCCAGCATAAATATGCACTATCTTTGTCATGTGTAATGCATGACCTGAACTATGCTTAAATATCTTTCTCCCAAATTGAATTTATCTTACTTCAAGTATGAACAAGGATCATCTTAATCGGTGGAGTATTAGTCAAGTTAGGTTAACTTGAACTCATCGAGTCAGCTCTTTGATCATCTCAATGATTGGTGTGACATTGATGCATTTCGGTGATTTGAATGATCCCACTTTTCCGAGAATTTGGAATGTAACACCATTAGCGTGGACCTTGATTTGGTTACTTGCGTTGATGCATTTTACATGCAAATATTTTTATGTTAAGTCATATGGATTGCATTGATGATAGTAATTCTCTGTTTTAAAGTCACACTGGTCACTGTGGTTAGCCTTCCTAAATTTCTTTGATGTTGTTGAGTGAGTTTATTTAATACTTGCGAGTATGCATTCTTGATGTATGGAACTGATGACTATTCCAGTGATCGCCTGTATTGCTTGGTGAGAAATTTTTAGGTGATAACATATGCCACCTGATGTGTGAGGTTAAAATTAATCATATAGACTAAATACATCATTGTTTATTTTATGGTGTGCACTACTACTTGTATGAAGAGAGAGAGAGTGGTTGAAGAGAGGAGGAGAACAATCATTTGGAGGCTCAAAGGGGGAACACTTGTACAATCACTACCTTACTATGGTTATCCTTCATAAATTTCTTTGATGTTGTTGAGTGAGTTTATTTAATACTTGTGAGTATGCATTCTCGATGTATGGAACTAATAACTATTCCGGTGATTGCCTGAATTGGTTGCTGAGCACTTTTTTGGCGATAACAAATGCCCCATGATGTGTGAGGTTAGAAGCAATCATAGAGTTGAAATACATCATTGTTTATTTTATGGTTTGCACTGCTACTTGTATGAAGAGAGAGAGAGTGCTTGAGGAGAGGAGAAGAACAATCATTTGGAGGCTCGAAGGGGGAACACTTGTACAATCACTACCTTACTACATTTTTTTTTTTTTTTTAAAAGGTGGCGGAAATGCCCCATGCTCATGTCTGAAATAGAAGTGTTATAATAACAAACATGAATCTTAGGATGATGTAGTAACTGAAAAATTTCTTAAGTAAATATTTGCAGCACCCTTGAGGGTGTCATTAATGGAAAATGACGGTTCTAAAATGAGAACTCTCTCTGAAACCTAGAGTGAACAATTGTGATGGGTGTTCCTGACTCATAAAAGGTTTGGAATGACCAATCAGGTTCAAAGGTCTTCAATTGATATGGAAAGCTACAACTTTTGCGAAGTAAGATCCACCCTGACATGTGGATGTGTTGATGTCCAATATTAGGGTGGTCAATGGAAGAAAAGAGAAATGATGACTCTCTCTATCCCATCCAAGATTCATAATTTATATGGGAATGAGAACCAATACACTGTACTAGTCCTAGAAACTAATTTTAAGGTCTATGGGAATAGAGCAGCGACCGCAAGGGGTAGAGGGCTACTTGAAATCTATTGATGTGTAAGGTATCAGATATTGACTTGGGAGTATGGTCATTATTTGTTAAAGGTAGATGAGATTAATGGGAAATGAGACTCAATACTTCCCTTGGTTGGGGCAAAAGCGATGGTTGGGAGTAGTGATAGTCGAATATAAAATGAGACAAAAAAATGGGGCTCAAGTCAAGGGGACAATCAGGTGTTGATTATATATTGTTGAATTGTAACCGAGAGTGATAAGGATTCATATATGGGTAACAACTTGGGGATCTTGATAGAGGGTATTAGGGTACTCGATATTTTTCCAATAAAACAATTATGTGTAGGAAAATTGGGTTTAAATGAATGCCCCAACCAAAGGCAACAAGGGTTTCCACTAGGTGAAAAATTGATGCTATCAAGTATGATGGCCTATGTTTATTTACATGCTAAAAAATAAAGAAGCACTTTATACAATCCAAAAAATAAATGATAGCTTGGGTTTAATGTGCATACACAGAAATGGGTTCCCCAGTGAAAATATGGCTTGGTCGTGTGAGGTTACAAGTACATTAGTAGAGGATGAAGTGTGGGAGGCCTATGGGTGGGTTTCTGTGTGAGGTGAGTGAATGGAATATTGAGTTAAAAATGGTTATTTTATATTGGAGGAGATGGGGACTAATGAAAATGCATAGGTGCATTCAACAAAATCAACCCAAAACATACAAAAAGTGATATACCATGGGTGAAATAGGTCAGTGATATGATGAGGGGAATACATGAGGTGTATTCTCAAATATGTGAACTATTATGGACTACCTATATCTATGGGATCAAATATAATGAGATTCATAATGCATGGGGGTAAGAAAATGTATGAGACAACTCATGTGGGTGAAGTAAGAAACTACCAGCAAAATCAAAGCCTGAATGCATAGGGAGCTGGGTGAAGGTGTTGCATTACCGGAGGTGGAAAACCTACAGGAAAATATCAGACAGTGATATTGGTATATGTAGTTGTTCTCAGAGGGAGTGTATATATTTCAGTTTAAATCATATACCTGAAGGGGACATGGGATGGTCATATGGTGCGTGCTATTGAATTTTCTAATGAGGACATGCATCCAAAAATCAAAATACCCGAAGTGAAAAATATCTTATAATAAAGAATGTAGTACGAAAATTTGGAAAGTGATATGAAAGGAAAGCGTACCTATGTCCTAGGGAACCGTAATTATCCCCTGGTAAAATATGTATATTATGTAAATAAGACCATATGATGGTGTATACCAGAGAATGAGTATCCCAGAGGTGCTGACGGTTTGAAAAAAGGAGGTCTCGAGCTCTCGTATAGTGGATCATAAATTTGGGTCTCGGGCGTATAAATAGTAGTGCAGCCCTGTAATGTCACGTCATTTGTAGTTGTTGTGATCATAATTGATGTGGATTTGGTGAAGCAGTGTGAGATCGAGCTCTGTTATGTGGCTTGGGGATACCCAATTAGCGTTATGAGAGAGTTAGGTAAGGGGCCCGAACCTCCTGATGATTTTCTCATTTTTAGTTTTTTCCTTAAGGTTGTATGGGTGGTTGTACAACCCCCTTTTTTGTGAAAAGTAAGAAAACACCACGATCGATGGAGTTTCAGTCACAAGGGTTTCTATGCAGCTAGAAGACTGTCTCATGTGCCAATCAATGCACATGTTAAATGAATATGTGCATTGAACGAAACGACTATCAGATGGACATGTGCGCTGATGGTCGTGCGACTATATTTAAAATAGTTGCATCAAGTAGGGAAAATATGTAGAAAAAAATCACATCAATCAACACACATGTTTGTCTATCAAGCGCACGATTCATGCAAAAAAAATTGTCAGTTGTTTTTTGCTATGTTTTTCTTAAATGACAAGATAACATGAATTTGTTTTGTGGTGCATGGTGTGATTTTAATTCATAGGTAAATTATGTCGGTACATTGGCGAGAGAAGGACTGGGAGATCCTCTACAAAGAGGTGGGGGATGATGTTGGGATACAATTATAGCTTTCCAGTTTTGTCTTGCTTAAATTCTTTGATTTTGGTCTAATGCGATCCCATGTGGATTTGCTGAACTTTCTGGTTGGCATGTGGCGAGATGAACACCAAATTTTTGAGGTTCCTGGACAGGAGGTGATATTGTCAGTAGATACTGGCATATATTTTTTGACTGGCCTCTCTATCAGGTGAATTTTCCTTGACGTCCACTCATGGATGGTGGGAGGAGACACTATGCAGCAGACGGTTGCTCGCCATTGTGTTGTTGAGGATGTTGTGTCGGGAGGGGAAATATGGGTTAACTGAATTGATTCCTTACTGACACGGGTCATGGCCTCGTTGGTGGTTCATATTTATGGATCCTTATCCCCCCAACGCATCTATTGAGCACACATGGGATCGTGGAGAAACACTAAATGGTTAGGAATTTTCTTGGGCAGGCTTGATGAGAGAGTGCATGGTTACACAGTTTGATCAGTGCGGTGGTGGAAGAGGTGTGGGTTTTTCATATAGTTCTGTCCTCTGTAGTTTTTTCTTGGAGTGGGTTGTTCCCTTGCGACCTTAGATTCTTTTGGACCCATTACCAAGGAGGTGGTCACGCATGAGATGGTGGGCCAAGATATTGGTGTGTCATGGTGGTGACCCTATAGGGCACTATTTTACAGAGATATTTCAGAGGTTTTGGGTGCAAACCTAGCATATCATTCGTGAGTACCCCTATGTTGACATGGATTACCGATGTGATCATGATATGATCCTCCCACCTGGGGAGGATTGGGATCGATGAGGTGAGAATATTTCATGTTTTTTTTTTATGTATATATGTTGTATGTGATTTGGTGTGACATGTGATGGGTAACCGTGTCTGTTCTTGTAGATGTTGGACTACGGGGATGCGAGGTAGTAGTTGTCCATGAGAAAGAGGGAAATGCCCTAGAGGGATAAGTGAGAGTTGGATGTCATCTATGGTGAGATAATGTGGGGGCAGGGCCTTCACATTCCCCACCTAGAGTTGATCCACGTCTGCAGAGGAAAATGGATGTGTTTTGTGAATTCTTGGAGGGCGTGTTTTTGGATGTGCCATAGGGACGTTGGGTTGAGGTCCTAGATGAGAATGTCCTAGAGCTATGTGTGGGAGTCATCTTAGAGTGGAAATCGATTGTGCGATGAGTTTTGGTTGTTGGTACAACATTTAGAGAATAGTTGAGACCACTTGATAGAGGTCGACCACCCGCTAGTGGGCTACCAGCAGTGGGACCATCACTGACACCAGTTGTTGGAGGATTTATGGCACTAGAGGCACCATAGGTGCTTTGTGATATGGATGGGTGAGGCACAATGTTTTTGTATGATGATTGTATAGGGGAAAATTCCCCTGTTTTTGAACATGTGTTTTGAGCACGGCTGTAGTGAGAGTCAACCATGTGTATTGTGCCCATATATATATATATATATATATAGATGGAATTTTAGTTTCTAGTGTATTGATGTGTGTGGATGAATTTCCAATGTATGTACATATGGTTTGCTTTTTCTTTATGTGATGTGTTGGATAGATAAACCATGGGAAACAAAGAAATGTATTTAATGTGATAAATTCCAGTCTAGAATATCATTATCAACATGGTCTGAAACCTGGTTTTTATTTCTCGGAATGTGTGTGAATGTAATGGATGCAAAATTCCATGATAGAAGTCTAATGTGCAGGTATTTTCTAAAGAGGAAAGAATCATGTACACGATAGACATTTTTTAACTATAGGATGATGAGCTGAGAATCCAAGAACACATTGAGGAGACGAATGTGGAGATGAACAACATCGACCAAAATATCGATCACAACAATATATTCTACTTGGTTGTTGGTAGTTAGTCCTAGGAATATATGACTTGATTGAAGTAGTGTATGCGTAGGAGTGCAAATGGACCAAGATGTCAAAGTGAGATTCTGATTCCATCGACTAGCACCATCAGCGTAGCCTATGTGAGAGATCGATGAATGGTTCATTTGATAAACAAAGTAAGGACAATAGATCAGAAATAGGATGGGGAGGGGGATGTGAAACAAGATTAAGAAATGCTACTAACTATACAAAAGTGACATATATATGTACATGGAAGGGACCTGTGCAAATATTGCAGCTAGGGTTATGGGTAAAACCTCTTCAAGTATAACCCATTGACAGGGTCCTTGAGAGAAAATCCTTTGGGGTGAGAAATCATGTATGCTCCCTTGGCAAGGCAATGTTTAATTATCAAAGGGCCACACTAGAGAGATTTGAATTTTTCATGGCATAGGGCATCGTAGGCGATATCATAGACTAGGACCAAGTCACCCTCATTAAAGGAACGAAGGTTAACATGGAGATCCAAGGTGGGTTTGGAGCGCTTTTTGGAAGCCTCATTATTTTGCGAGGAGGATTTCCAATCTTCATCAAGAGTCTCTAAGGCTATGATGACACAAACTTGGGTTGAGTCTGAGGGTGACAAGAGGGGTTGGTCGTCGTGATAAGTTACCAAAATTTATCAGTCCTGGAAAAATGCTTGGATCTATATCTGTGACTGGAGAGAGATCTAAATTTTTCCTAATGAGGGGGAGGATATTGTTGATTTCTGGGGAAGCATGAGGTACATTGTGTGTAATCTTATCTACTATGACAATCCTCCCATTGTGGAGAAAAATCAAGGTGTGAAACACTGATGAAGTGACAGCCTTCATGGCATACATATAACTATGATCAAGCAATATATTGTATTCTAAAGGGGCATTGATGACCTTGATGTTGATTAATATTGTTTTACCTATGAGTTCAATGGGAAATTTTTTAAGTAGCCCTTGGGGTGGCAAGGGATGACCATCATAAGCCTAAAGAGTGATGGAAGAAGGGGTGAGATCGATGGAGCCCAGCTTGTGATAGACCTATTTGGACATGATGCAAGTGGATGCACCTTCATATACAATACACCGATGAAAAATAATGTTTTTGATTGTGACAGGTATTTGAAAGGCCTCCAATGGAGGCAGTCAGGGCTTTGAGTTGTCCAAGTCAAAAGTGATGAGACATGAGTTAGAAGGGTCCACTACCCCCAATGTAGATAGAAAGGATTTTTGTTGTGAAGGACAGTTTTGTAAAACCTATAGGATGGACATGGCTACAAGAGATTGTGCCAAGTCATTGATGAGGCTATAGTTTTGTGCTTCTCTAGCATATGGGCTATGGTAGTATGTCGAAGAGGTGCATGTGGTATCGTGGGGGTGGTGTTATTACTAGGATGTGAGTTCATCAATGAGGGACTTGCTGGTAATGGAGATGCATCATATGTGGTCAGGGTGGAGGTGGAAGGTAGGCCATATGGATGAATATGGGTTTGGAGAAGGATATCCTCCTCTTATGTGAGAATAATATTACGAGTTGCAGTATTACCCATTTGTCCTTTTCCTACATTAGGTTATTGAACCAGATTCTCTAGAGGGGGACCAAGATCTTGTTGTAATGTTACCACTCCTTGATGGGGGAATGGGTTATGCAAGACTATGGTTTGTGGGGGTTGAGGGAATTTTTGAGGAACCAAAGGAACACCCTATGGGGTAGGGAGTTTGATACTCCTTCATGAGTTTGTAATTGGAAATATGGGGACAATGGTGATTATAATGACCATACTCTCCGCACAATGCGAAAGGGAAATTGGTGCAAAGGTTATTGGTCCTTCCTTGTCTTGGTTAAGGTGCACACATAGGAGGAGGATAGTGTGGAATTCCTCCGTAGTGATTAGTCCCATACATAGGGGCACAGTTACCATAAGGGTTAAGATTATTCATGTGGCCAATGAGGCCATCTGGAGTGTGGGATGTTTTGGGTTGTTCTTGACCATAGGGGAGATGTCAAGGAGCATCGAGGAGCACTGTATAGATACCCTGACTAGGAGTATATAAAGTTGAAATGTTGGGCCTTGGTGATGGCCTCTTCTTCTATTTGTTTCATTTTGGTAGCTGCATCTTTGGAAATGAGTGGAACCAAATATTTGAGGAACCAATCAAGGAATAATTATGGGGTAGTTGCAATTTTACATAGGCCCCAACGTCGCTGCCACTCGTGGATATTATGCGTGATATGGGTAGAAGTGGTCTAACAAAAATTCGAGAGGATTTCTAAGCCAATGTCATGACGTGTAGGAATTTGAAAGAAGGATAAAAAATATTTTTCTAAAGATGTGAAATCCACATGAAACCCTAAGGTTTCATCCACATACGATTTCGTAGATTGACCAATTAAGGTTCTTTGAAATAAATGTAGGTGAAAAGAATCATCAATGATGTTATTGGATGAGCACCATAGGTGAAAGGTCATGACAAGGTTAGCAGGGTCTTCGATTGTTTTTCCCTCAAACTTAGGAATGTCTGATGGAAGTTTGGTGGGCATAGGGGACTAAGTGGGATTACGAAAAATTGTGTCATTGGTAAGTTTCATTAAGTCTAGTATATTCAACGAAGCTAAGTATGACAACTGATGTGGTATTTCCATAGTATGTGATGATCTGGATCCAACTCCTAAGGAGGAAGAAATACTTTATG
>SNQJ01S0114151.1:51017-61970 GCA_010110895.2 Picea sitchensis | reverse complement strand
ATTTAAAACAATTTAAATTAAATCATTTTAAATTGGAATAAATTTTATTTTATTAAATGAGAATTTTTTGCATCTGGATACAAAATGAAGGATACTAACCAGTAACCCTACGTTGAAGGAGGCCTTAATGTTGAAAGCTCATAACTTATTCATACATCGTCGGATTGGGGTACCATTTTTTGCGATGTAGAGACGTTTTTAGCGAGATGATTGGATATGTCATTCAAGCATTCTATCGATGTCGCGGGTGACGAGGCTAACTAGGCTAGAAATCTTTTGTGGTCGATTTGTAGCTTTCGGGCCTCAGAATTCGATTATGTCAGTTGCATTGGAATTGTAATGGCGGGAATAATACATTTAACTTGTTTCAAGGATGAAAAATTCACTTTGACGGATGCCAAAAAATTGTGCCCAAAGGATATTTTAATGAATGTTCGGGTCCTGCGTTCATTGGTACTTCACCCAAATTTAATTTCGCCAGTTGTTGGGTCATCTGTGATGTAAAGGCTCCTGATCCACCCACTAAGACTGAGGTTATGCGTTAATAGAACAAAGTTATAAATCTGCCAAAACTGCCAACTAACGTCGAGTGCGCTTGGCACTGTCTAGGAATTGAAAGGACCAAATTTCTCCCAAAGTGCGTTTCAAAACCAACGCAAGACCTTTAGGTGTTGTGATTAACCCATTTGATGCTAGGCGAGGCTTCCACAATGAAGAATTAGTTGTAATGTCAATAAACGCAAAGCAAACAAGCTAGTACCATGTGCGCGAAGAAAGCCACTAGGGAACACAAAAATTTGATTGTGACTATGATCTGAAGC
Source organism: Picea sitchensis (assembly GCA_010110895.2). Lineage (NCBI taxonomy): Eukaryota > Viridiplantae > Streptophyta > Pinopsida > Pinales > Pinaceae > Picea > Picea sitchensis. The sequence goes on along the minus strand of SNQJ01S0114151.1, from coordinate 61,149 downwards.
GAATCAGGTGATATAGGCAATTATTGTCCAACTATATAAATAGGCATGGAGATTTCAGTCATTGGAAATGTAAGGAGATTGACTGATGAGCACAACAAGAGGGAATTTGAGTTGAGAGGGGGATGAGAAAATCCTTAAGGCGAAAGTGGGCCACACTGACCTAGTCAGTGTTGGCGAGAAGGGCAAGATCATATTTGATGCACTTGCCGATGATGAGGGGTTGACTTCCTTCAACTGAAGTATCGAGGATGGAGGGGGAAAGACAACGCATCGATAGGCAGTGCGATGAAGCGAAAGAGAGGGACGTTTCCAAAATGTGATGCAACGACGCGAGTGGAAGGGAGTTAGCCAATGAAAGGCATGCGCGCAGGGAATATAATCACGTAGATACAACTAATGTGTCGGTGTTGATGACGCGCACTTCACCGGTGAGGAAGACATGCGCCATTGAATTTTAGCAGAAGCGCGTTGGCGCGTTAGCCATGTTCAAAGGATGATAGCCTATGCATAGGCGAATAAATCAATGGCGTGCTAATGCGAAGGTGGGAGAAAGATGTGTTCACCGGTACACTATGTATCAACGCGGGAAGATGGGACTTGTTGAAGTGTGAATCAAAGTGTCAAAGTGATACGAGGAGGAACTGGAACTGGTAAAGTGGGGAGAGCGAGAGGAAAAACTTAGACTTAGCCACTTGCACGAAAGAGAGAGTGTGATGGTTCGAGTAGGAAGAATTGGAGGGCGACACAATTTATTGCCTTGGAGAGACGCTAAGACAAGAAAATTGGGAGGTTCTTGCGCGGACACAACACCAAGTTAACAACAATGCAATTTTGGCTCCTTCCTCCAAGGTAGTAGAGTTGGAGCACTCTTGTTCTACTCAAAGTGTCAATCGGATGACCCTTCCTCTCACCCAAAAGTACAGAATTGATACTTTGGAAGCATAATATGGTAGGTTGTGGGTATTAGTTGTGTCGCAACAGATAGACAATATTTCCTTAGCATCAAATAACCATGGAACAAAAAGCTCTATTCATGGAGGGGGAAATGAAACAAAGGGTTTTTCAAAACCATGTACCAATGGACATCGAAGGCACATGCATTCAGTACACTGGCAAGGAGCAGGAAGATCAGGGTAGTGTGCAATTTTAAAATAGTATGAATGTTTTTTAGAGTTAGTTGTATTTTTGGTTAGCTTTTTAGGCAAGCAACATGTGGGAAAACTTGGAACTCATGTCCGATCTACCTTTTTTTGTTGATAGATTTAATTAAAGAAATGTGCTATGTATGGTTCAAAAACATAATATGTACTCACTTCTAGCCTCAACACAACAATGTTATATGTGTGTGTGTGTGTGTGTGTGTAGTCCCAGTTAAAATATAAAAATATATATATGAGAGAACTCACAATTTTTTTTATTCACCATTAACTTTAATTATAAATAAAAAAGAATTTGCTATTTTTTTATTCAACCCTAATCCTAACCATAAATGAAAGGAAATTTGCAATTTTATTCAACCCCACTAGATGTGAAGGATCTTGCAATTTTATTCAACCTTAGTAGTATTTCCCTCGGATAGAATTTGGAACATTAATATTTAGTCCAATCTTACTGAAAACCTTAAATTTACTCTTCAACCTTTTTGTTAAAAATAGTGATACCTTCCCTGGATGGGGTGCCACATAGTCACGCTGCCACTGAGAAAATGGGTCATGTCAAAGTTGTTCCTATCCACCTCGAGAACGATGACCACTGTCGCTCATTAAATTCAGACATGCCTTCCTCCTTGGTTCACCTTCCACCTGGTCCTAACACTATTTCTCTCTCTTGCGAAGGAAATGGGTTTCAAGATCCTCTGGTACTGTAAGATTGATGTTTTGATTATGATGGATACAACACATTCGACTTATCCTTCTCTGTGTTATTTTTGGTCATTCCTAGCTTTCAATTTCTCTCCTCCCCGTCTCTGGTTTCATCTCCTTATTGTGCTACTTCCCATTGCCCTGTCCAAACTCCATCGTTGCAAACCCTGGTTTGTTTTCATGCCTCGGGAGAGAGGCCAGTCGAAACGAGATAGCGGAAGTCGCTCGAATCTTTGGGGTCTTGGTCATAGTGTTTATCGCTCATCCAATTTTGGTTGTGGTTGCTCCTGCCATTCTACAATGGTGTCACGATTAGCTCTTCCTACCTCTAATGATGAAGATGTCAAACAAATCTCACCCAACCTTCATCGTCTAGCCCCACCATCTCTACTCCCAACCCAGCTAATGCCTCCATCTCCCATTCTCCTCCACTTCCCCATCCAGGTTTCACTGATGCATAGCGTGAGCTCATTTGGGAACTTCGTCAGGACAATGATGAACATAAATTTAGGCAAGATTTGATGGAGAAACGACTAGACTAACTGTTGGACTCGGGAGCAGAAGACCCACAACATCGACACAACGATGAGGAGCTACATCAAGCTATAATGGCTCCTAAATGGTCAGAATTGTCCAAGCATGCTTTTCCTTACCATCATCTTAGTAAATAAGTTTCCATGGCCTGCTGTGTTTTGGTCTTTCTAGTTTTTGCATGGTCTGTTAGATTGCAAAACCAACTTTTTTGGTATGGCCATATACCCAAGCCGATTTATGACAACTTAAACTCTGTAACTATGTCTCTATTTAGTTTTTGTAGTATAGTTTTATGGAACTTTCACACATGGTGGTGGGGCTAGTTTCCTTTGTTGGCAACCTCAGCACCAATGTCATTGACTTATTTTGTAATTTCAGTTTATGAAAGGTAATACAAAGTGCTACCTTACCAAAAACAAATAGTGATACCTTAATCATGTAAACCTTTCGAGCCACCACGATGACCGTGATAACATCGAGGGCTACAATTATGTTTCAATTTTATAATAATTTAAAAATAAAATAAATAATAATGAAACTGGAATGCACTAGTTTAAAATAATATAGTTTAAACGTTTTACATTTTGGCACATTTTTCTGACAAGTTTTGTGTAAAAACCAACTAAAAATTTAGAAGGATAATTGCAATTGCAGGTTTCAGTGGTCGAGATTATATATTTCTGGTGTCTTAAGGGTTTTTTAGGGCAGTGAATTGATTTATGCATTAAAAAATGCACTTTAAGCAATGTAAATTTGAGATTTCGCGAACGATCAAGTTCTTGGATTGTGGTGATAGTTGTCGGAAAAAGTAAAAAACATAGAACGTTTAAACTAAGCCATTTAAAAGTTTTAGAAACCTATAATAAATTAGTCTTATAATAATTAATTATATTTCTTCTTTTTTACAAATTTTATGGGATTTTTAAGAGAAATTTGAAATTGCAATTGTGAATTAGAATATTGAGGTGCCCAAATGAGAATGAGCATTAGAAAATCCATCTACACCAACAAATAAATAAATAATAAAATTACATAAAAACAAATTTTCCGCGTTAAAATTACGATTTTTCATCACTAAATTTTATGTGGTTGGACAACTCCTAAAAATCCTAATCCCACAAGCCTCTAGTGATGAAGAGAGTTATAAAGATTCACACTACTTATAAGTTTGGTAAGAAAGTTGATTAATCTCCAGGACTATTTACCGTTTTAAAACATTGTAATATATGGTTAAAACAAAATATGAATTTGGCACTCTTTTGTTTCCATATAAACATGATAAGATCAACTTATCTCTTTATATCAATAATAGTAATTATATGTCAATTCCCATTAGCCCAATTGGTTTCATGGGGCCTTGCTCTATATGGAAACCAAGGTTTGAAACTCCGCGATAGTTGGGAGGAGACACCTAAAATCCAACCATGTTAAAGGTTGGTGTGGCTGATCCAGGTGGATATTGGTGGCCACCCACCTATTCCAACTGGCTCCTCTTGTCAGTTTTTAGTTCAACATGTTTTTCTGTACTTCTTTCTAATTGTGGGTTCTACACTTCTAGGGTTGTCTGAAGCCCTACATATCTTTTAGGTGGATACTGGTGGCCTCTCACCTAATCCAACTTGCTTATTTTGTATCTTTTCATGTCAGCACATCTTGTTGTACTTCCAAGGCCGTTTTGGAGCCCTAAACAGTGTTTTTTTGGCTCACCACATTCAAACTGTAGACAGAGTCAGAGTTTGACGACGTAATGTGTATTTCTCTAAAAGACCTTTCCAACAGGCTATCACGTGCCTAAAATGGAGGTCGTATGCAAAAGTTACGACCCCGGGAAGTTGAGGTAGCAACTTACCCATAGGGGCCCACATGAATTTTGGTGTTTCACCTCCTAGGGTTAGGTTTTTGGATGTCTAGGGTTTTGGCATTCATGAGTAATATAAAAAAGGGATCTGGAGCCTCATTGTAATCATTCTGCTCACACGGATGTGCGTAGCAGTCATATCTCTTCTCAAAGATAACTACCACCATTCGAGCAAGTGTTTCAGTTCTACAGTTTTACAGTTTCAACCTATTTCATTTATTCAATATAAGATATTGTTGACTAGATATCTGTGTTGTTCTTCATATCTTTGTATTTATTGTATTCAGTTTTTTAATCATTTCATTCCACTCCTAAATCTGTATTCGTGGTATCAAAGCAATCTGCTCTTCATTTATGTGATTTTTTTCGTGCATGTACCCGACAAGATCTGGGTACAAGAAGTTGGGACTCGAACCAATTGATTTGTTGCAAGATTGACCGCATCGAGCCTGACAACAACCCATGGGAGACAAAAGGAAAGTTGATGGAGCAAGAGATCCTTTTAAAATGTTGCTCGAGGAAGCCCTTGCACGACAAAAGAACGAAATGATGGACAACTTTGCCCAGATCCTTCGGCGGCTGCCCACAAGAGAAGCATCTTCATCAAGAGGCCATGCAACCCCCTTCAAGGTACATGTAATTTTTGGTATTCCATTATTTGAAGGTCCGATAGATGCAAATGTTGTAGATAAATGGTTCAATCTACTCTGTTAGCACCAGAAGTCACCCCTGGATTGCAGCAGAGGTAAGCCCGATACCCATCAGAGTTTTATGTCACAGGTTGGTTATAAAAAAGGTCTAATGGGTGCAGTCTCGAGTAAATATCATCTTAACTCGGAAAATTGGACTAGCATGCACAAGCAGGTGAGGTCTTGGTTCAACTTCAGTCAGTAGGTTTTATTAAAGGTGAGTAAGAGGAAGACTTTGGTGAGAAAAACGTAGAGGTCTGTCATAGACATCAGGTCTTCCAGCAGCCCAAAGAAGAAAAAATTAAACACAAGAACTTCTTGAATTTAAATTTCAAAGAAATTGAAAGGAATTATAATAACACTATAATCAAACTTTCATCATAATGCGGTCACAATAATTCAAGTGAATCAGTCAATCATGAACTCTTCAGTATCAGAGGCAAACAAGATGGAGCAAGAAAGCTGACTATCATTAAGCAAGAAGTCTCAAATATAGATACATAACCAAAAGCCGAAGGATTTACTAAAAAATTACCATACGGGAGCTCTGCTCTACCATCGACCATTACAAAATATCAAAACTGCCTATATATAAGCAGAACTGTTGCAACCATCAGGAGTGTGATCGGATTGTTGCATTCAAAGTTCCCAGTCGACACCCGTTTTGTCAGACTATGTGTGACGCAAACTCAAATCAATATGGGTTTTGTAAGAAAATTCATCCTTGGGGAACCTTGGGCTGACAACTTTGACCTTTGCGTCGGGGCCTCCATGCCTTCTATTTATGGAGTGAGCCCAAGCTTCAATTACCGGCCTACGTCCATTAACTGATATTTCCTCGAGATCGGGACCAGGCCAGGTAACTAGGGGATGGCCACTTGCTATGATTAAATATAATGTTGAATGAGCATACGAATTTAGAGCCACGGGCCTGCACGAGATCTGCGACTAAGGAAGGCCTTCCATTTTCGGTGCCGCCGCTGAAATTTATCGGTCCACCAATTCTGGGATACATTAGACTTTGCATGGAAAAGACGTTGAATTTGGTGTTTTAAGAGCCTTGGATGGGGAGCAGAGGACGAGCGCCCTGTGACTTTGGCCTCACTCCAATGTGACCTCGAGTTGTGACCCGACGCTTTATCCCAAGTGGTATTTCAGGATCTTGCACTTCGAAGAGTTGGCGCTTTGCCCCTTGTTAACTCTCTGAATCGCGAAATCGCAAATTTTCTTATCTGCTACCACATTCCCACCTTCCATTCAATGGCCACGATTTCTTCTTCCAAACTCCTCCTCGACCGACTCCAAGCGATGGGCACCAACCTTTCCTCATAGACCCGCTTTCCATATGACCATGGGCTATGACCATGGGCCCACTCTCAAGCGCTTCGCGAATTCACGCTTCGTGTTGTTGGAAGCTTCCTTGTATCCCTACTCTCAAAACTCGAACTAGCAAGTTTTGCTCTATTAGATCAACCATCCACAATCCCCGCGATCCAACGACTCTAATCAACTCTTCGCGTCTCGCGAAGTTTAACTATTTCTTTCTCCTTTCTCTCGATTCTCGAACTTGTGACTTCTTCGAGACCAAATCGACAGTCCATATCCCTCCTTTGATCAACGACTGTGATCTTTTTGCGACTTAAGACTTCATGAGTCCTAACAACTCTTGCCTCTGCACTTCCCGAGTTTCGAGACAATGAACTGTTGATATGCCTGATTGGATCTCCACTGTTGAAAGATGATCTCGCATGTTGCTTGCATTTCGAGCCCGAAGTGGGTCGCTCTGAAAGGTGCGCTTTGAAATCGAGACTGATACCCGCGCAAGAAAAGGATTGGGTCACCCTGCAGCTCTTAGACAACTTTATGTGATAACATTTGGCTCCACGGGGGATGGCATGCTCCCTGCAAGCTACCAAGAACACACAGTTCCACTGCCTTAGCTGTTGGGAAATGGAGTCTAGCTCAAAACTTTCGTCGAAGAAAACAGGGAAATATGTACACTATTTTACTTACAAAAAGAAAGCAAACACATATGCTCTAAAGGGAGCTTATTTATGTAAAAACCTGATTTTTACAAAGTGCTAGGTGAAAGCAAACTTCAACGATAGCCACACAGACTGCCTGGTAATATAATTCTTTTCTTTACTGCAAATGATCCACAAAAGGAAAAGGACGTATGACAATATAAAGGGAACATGTCTGGGAACGCTGACAATACCCCCAAATGATGACAAGATGAATAATTTTGTAGGCTCTAAGGCTTTTGGAAAACACAACTCCATATATAACCCCACCGGGTCACAAGATTTATAATCAAGGAAGCTCAACTGGTAAGAATTTATCTCCTGTACTTCATTGTTGCTCACCCGTCGTTCGATGCTCTCAGAGTGTACAGGTGGGTGGAGGAATGATGTAGGTTGGCTAGTTCGAGGTGATATCTACTCATTTACGGGCTCTGGACAAGAGATAAACTGCCCATTTATCTCTTCCATTTCTCCTTCATGTCTCCTTGAAGGATCAGATTCGTAACCATCATAAATAGGAACCATGGAAAAGATCTGCTCTTCATCATCTTCACTGGGATATTCATCAAAAATGGGTTGTTCTTGGTCAGTATTTGAGACAATTTCTTTATCATAAGCAGGACTGCTAAAAACAATAGTTTCCAGGACAGGAATATCCTCTGCATTTCCTTTATAAGAGCAGCAAACAAACTCTGCCTTCGACTCTGAAAAACTAGGAAAAAGCATAGAAGAATATTCCCTAGATTTTTCTACTAGATTTTCGTCTATCTTAGCTTCGTAGTCAGGAGAAACATCCAATGCATAATACACTTGCTCTTCGACATTGGAATATTCAAAAGAGACATGTTGATATTTATGAACGCTTAAAAAAACATACACGTCTGATATGATGCCATGCATTTCTACGTTATTTCTATCATAATGGATATCATTCAACACCTCATGATGTTCATGGAAAACACTTTCTTCCACAACAACAACTTCATCACAAAACTGATCTTTGTGACAGACATAATCTCTATAAAGAAAAGAAAAATCATCACAATAGTTTTCATAAAGATACTCAGCTGAAAAATAATCCTTACAAAACGAATTGAAAGCTGCATGAAAATCTATCAAAGAGTCGATGCTTACAGTGGAAAGAGATTGACACCAATCATGGGCAATCCCTTTTAATGAACACTTGAAAAGTTGAATCTCAACATCTTCATGCACGATATGAAATCGATGAATAAATTCATGAAAGTCCAACAAATGTTCAACTGGTACTTCCCACTCTTTTCCTCAAAATTTAGGAAGGCTTCTTTCTCGGTCAATCCAATCAGGCAGTGGATTAGGGAAACCAATTATTTTCGAAAAATCACAGAAGGCACACCTCTGAGCTAAAATCCTTTCCATTTCAAACTAGTGGAGTCACTGATCGATTCTTTGAACATGGAGTCGCCAGGTGAATGATATGCAACTTTGAATGTGTCTGGTCTTTGTTCACCAACAAAGGCCAGATCTAATTGTTTTCGTTTTCCCAGGGAACTTCTCAAGCTAAGAAAGAAACTGCTAAAAGCCTTCTCGAGAAAGCCTCTCTGGGTCAGCTTCAGGTGTGCTAGAGGCAGCCGCAACTGAAAAAGTGGATTCGAAATAGTGGAGTCGCTAGGTGCAAGTTGCAATATTAAATGGTACTGATATTTGATGCACCTTCAGAATCAAATCTTCTTTGTCATTCTATCCCAGGGAAAATATTCAATTCGTCCTTGGCAACGATGCTAGAAATGTTAGCACTAGAAGTCACCTTCAGATTGCATTGAAGGTAAGCCTAGTACCCATCATTTTATACAATAAATGTAAATGATTTTTACATGATCAAATGGACAAGACTCAATGATAATAACGTTCTAACTCAGAAATCTAGACTAGAATGAACCAACCATTGAGGCCTTGAATCAACTTCAGTCAGTAAGTTGGAGTAAGAGTGAGTAGGAGGAATATTTAGTGAGAAAGGTGTAGATGTCCGCTATGAACATCAGATTTTTCGGTAGCCTAAGGAGGAAAAATGTAAACACAAGGTCATCTTGGATTCAAATTTCAAGGAAGCTGAAAGAAATCATAACAATACTAGAATCAAACATTTATCATAATGTGGTCACAATAATTCAAGTGAATCGATCAATCATGAACTCTTTCAGTATTAGAGGCAAACAAGATGGAGCAAGAAAGCTGACTGCCATTAAGCAAGAAGTCTCAAATACATATACATAACTAAAAGCCAGAGGCTTTACTATAACTTTACCATACGGGAGCTCTACTCTACCATCGACCATTACAAACTATCAAAACTGCCTATATATAAGCAGAGCTGTTGCAACCATCATGAGTGTGATCATATTGATGCATTCAAAGTTCCTAGTCGGCGCCCGCTCTGTCAGACTGTACGTGACACAAACTCAAATCAGTATGGGTTTTGCAAGAAAATCTGTCCTCTGGGAACCTTGGGCTGACAACTTTGACCTTTGCGTCGGGGCCTCCATGCCTTCTATTTATGGAGTGAGCCCAGGCTTCAACTACCGACCTGCATCCATTAACTAATATTTCCTCGGGATCACGACCAGGCCAGGTAACCAGAGGATAGCCACTTGCTATGATTAAATATGACGTTGAATGAGCATACAAATTCAGAGCCACGGGTCTACACGAGATCTACGGCTGGGGAAGGGAATTCAGAGCCACAGGTCTACACAAGATCTGTGATTGGGGAAGGCCTGCCATTTTCGGTGTCGCCGTTGAAATTTATTCATCCACCAATTCTGGGATACATTAGACTTCACATGGAAGCGTCGCCAAATTTGGTGTTTTAAGAGCCTTGAATGGGGAGAAGAGGATGAGCACCCTGTGACTTTGGCCTCACTCCAATGTGACCTCGGTCTGTGACTCAACACTTTATCCCAAGTGGTATTTTGGGATTTTTCACTTCGGAGAGTTGGCGCTCTGCCCCTTGTTAACTCTCTGAATCATGAAATCACGAATTTTCTTATCTGCTGCCATGTCCCCACCTTCCATTCGACGACCACAATTTCTTCTTCGGAACTCCTCCTTGGCCGACTCCATGCGATGGGCGCCAACCTTTCCTCTTGGACCCGCTTTCCATATGACCACGGGCTATGACCATGGGCC
>SNQJ01S0114151.1:21625-51007 GCA_010110895.2 Picea sitchensis | reverse complement strand
AAACTTTCTAAGATGTCATACATGTTCATTTACATCATCCCTAAACAATAGTTACCAAAATATAAGCCCATTAAAACGCCCTTCACCACTTTGGAGGAATTATTGCTGGTGTGAGGGAAAAAGTCAAGGGAAATTAATAAGGCTGAAAAGCCCAATTAATAACTTGAGGATTAAAAACCCTCGGTGAAAGGAACTCTCCTAATGAATCCATCCCAAGGTAACTGACCTAAATATGACCCATGCAGACCTATTACATTATTAATCCACGCAGGGGTGCGGAAATGTCGTTTACAAAAAGGTGTGTTGGAGGCAAGAAATGCCCTGTAGAACCAAATAATCTTCAATAAATGATCATCCGATGATGCATCTCTTCATGGCACATGGAGTTGACCCCCATGTTGAATAGGCAGTCAACATCTTGATCCACATGGGGATGTGTGTTCGATCTTCTCACATGGGACGGAGAGCATACGAGAATCCAACACCTACAAAACAGAGTGCTCACCAATGTCCAACATAAGCATACATATATACAATGAAATAAATAAATTCTATAAACAACATCTACATAATGAAATAACTAAAGTACAACATCTATAATTTTTACAAAATGAAATTATGATACAGAAATAAATCTAAGTACATAATGACATAATAAATTGAAATAATACAAAAATGAAATAAGGAGAAGGGTTAGAGATACGTTACAACCATCCATGCAATGGATGAAATGACACCACAAGTGTCTGAAACATCCTTGTCCAGGATGACTCACANTGTTGACACGACGGGTAATCGGCGGAAAGATCAGTAGATGGATAGTTGTCCTCCAGAAATTTGACTTAGATTTCATTTCGACGAAATCCAAAAAGTCACTGGTCTTTGTGGAACTTATCTCGGAACTTCCGGTCAAGTCAGGTGATGTTATGCTCGAAGAATTGCCTATTCAAGGAGACATGTTTTTTATAACAGCTTCAGATCCCTAGTATGGAGATATACTTGTCTATCTCCAGACTTTGAAGTGCCCCGCCTCTGCTTCTCGTGATGAGCATCGCCTTATACGGCATCAGGCCAAGAACTATCTCATCCTCGAGGACACTCTCTATTGTCGAGGTGTAGATTTCATCCTTTGTCGGTGCCTCACTCATGAAGAAGCGAAAATCGTGCTTAACGATTTCCATACTGGAGCATGTGGCGTTCATTTGTCTGGGTTGGAAACAACCCAAAATATTTTACGAGTCGGTTACTTCTGGTCGACATTAATCAAAGATTGTATCGCATCAGTCAAGAAGTGCCACCCGTGTCATATCTTCTCTCGGAAGATGAGGGCACATCCTGCTCCCATGTTTCATGTCATCACAGTTGGTCCCTTCACCAAGTGGGGGATTGATTACACTACATGAAACCCTCCTTCAACAAGGGGGCACCGTTATATCATTGTAGCCGTCGACTACTTCACAAAGTGGGTCGAAGCTATGCCAACATTTAAAGATGATGGAGAGACTGCAACTCTATTTTTGTTTAACCAGATTATAGCAAGGTTCGACGTCCCGAGAGAGATTGTCACTGACCATGGCAGTCAATTTCAGAACCACATGATGACCGAGTTAACATCAAAGCTTGGGTTGAGACAAGAACATTCGTCACCCTACTACCCTCAAGTGAATGGTCAGGTGGAAGCTGTCAATAAATCTCTTAAGACCATCCTACAATGAACGATCAATTTGGCTAAGTCAAATTGGCATTTGATGTTATACTCGAAATTATGGTCCTACCGAACGTCTGTTAAGACTGCAATCGGTTTCTCACCTTTTCAACTCGTTTACAGGCTGGAAGCAGTCCCTCCCATAGAATGCCATATCTCATCTTTAAAGTTGGCAGTACAGTTATTGCCAGACACTTCACCGCTTGAAGAATGTTTATTATATCTCAAGCATCTCAATGAATAGCTTCGTGATGCGACCTTAGATAACGAAGCTCACAAACAAAAATTCAAGTGTCAGTATGATCAGTCCGTTCGTCCTCAAATTTTATCGAAAGGCGACCTTGTCCTGGTATATGACCAAGATAAGGACCCCCTAGGGGTAGGCAAGTTCAAAACCATGTGGTTCGAACCTTTCATCGTAAAAAAGGTTCTAAAAAAGGGTGCTTATCGTCTGGTAGACTTTGAGGGACATGCTTTGGCAGAGCCTAGAAATGGGCTCTACCTCAAGAATTATTACTCATAGGTGGGTCACCTTGGGTAACTTTTTGTAACATATGTATAGTCTTTGTACTATTACTTTTTGGTTTCTTTTGGTTTTATGGAAGTGTCGTTTTTATATTATCTTTTTTCACTGTGGCAGATGTCAAGTGAATCAAAAGTGTTCATTGGATTCGTAGACGGTGCTAGCCGACACACTTGGAGGCTTGCCTCCACAGCTTGGGTAATTTTTACACCTCAGGGCCAGTTACTATCTACATGAGGTATATGTTTAGGAAACACCACAAACAATGTCGCCGAATACAACACAGTTATTAAGTTGCTTCGTGACGCTTTCTCACTTGGTATCTCTCACCTCCTGGTCTATTTAGACGCTCAGATGGTTGTGTCTCAGTTAAATAGAGTCTACTATGTTCATGATCCTACTTTACACCGATGGTTCCTTAGGGTACGTCTCTTAGAACGAAGCTTTGGTTATATTACATATTTTCATGTTCCTAGGAGATTAAATCAAGTCACAGATACTCTAGCTAATCAAATTTTAGATTGGCATCTCGCACACATATAAGAAGGATACACACATACACATGTAAATACTTTTTTAAAGCAAAAGTAATCCATAAGACATAAAAAAAAACATAAAAATCCATATATAATATCGAAAGTATCAAAGTACATGCGTGGGCACAAGCGCCTCAAAAATACGTCCAGTAATGATTCATGGGGCTTATGCCCTCAAAAATATACAAGTAGTGCCCTCGGCATGAAAAATTCCAGCCTAACTAGGGACAGGGCCTGTGGGCCCATTTATAATAGTCAACAACATTTGCCAAACGCCGAAAAAGCCAGACCCAAGTCCGTGGTGCCCCCACCACATGAGGCTGCATAGATGGTGGCATATCCTCGATCTCTGCCATGGGGACTGTACAAGTGAGCGAGGTAAAGTTTCGCTCTACTTGTCTCAAAACTCTCTCAGCCTCACCGACTGGAGGCCCTCCTGCTGCTGCTGGCCCGCCGACTGCGGCTGGTGCAACCTTTGGCCGAGGACATCACCTGTTCCTCGCATAATCCAATGGTCGCACTAGCCCCACATCTACACATGATAGACACATGTCCGTCAGGTACTCTGGTATATAAAAAAAATGATATATATATAAACAACAAAAAATAAAGCTTACCCATCTCTCCTCGCTCCTCACCGGGAGGTACCAGTATCTCAGGATCTCTCGAGAAGTCAATCCCAGCATAGGGGTAATCCTCTATGACCGGGATTTGTTGCGACAACCAAGGAAAAAAGTTGTCATCAAAGGCCTCAATGGTCCTTCCCCCCCCTGTCGCAGAAGCAACAACGCCCATCTACATAACCCAGGAAGAGAGGCGTGGTGCCCTCGTACCACCTCTCGAGGGATGAAACTGGGCACTCTTTCAAAGGAGAAAGAGCAAATAATCGTTCCAAAGCTAAAGTTCCTCTGATTCTGCAACCAACAATCTGTTAGTTGCCTCTTCATACAGTCCAGTTATGTGCATTGATTGGAGCATTTAAGCATTGAATTGCACAATTCATTTGTGCACGGGAAGCCTGATGCAAAGCCGCAGACCCAGTAATCCGCCCGATGAGAAACACTATCACTTGCAGTGATAAGTCTGAGATCTTGCTTATTGGTACTTGCGATCTCGTTCTGTCTGTACCCACCTCACAATGGAGCCCAATCAACTCCGAGATGTTGTGAGGCCCAGAGGGAAAAGTATGAAAATTGACTGGTTCCCCTCTCCTAGAGAGGCAAGTCAGAAAGTATATGTCTTCTGTCGTTGGAACCAGCGACTGCCCCTCTAGCATAAAGGCCTCCACGTTGGGATGCCAATAATCGACCAATGCATTTAATAACCTAGGTTGTTCTCGCATGAAAGGACATAGAAAAAATTTCAACAACCCACATTGCATTAATGTACCAACAACATTAGGGTCCTCCCCAACCAACGCACTAATCTCCTCATGCTCTCTTTCCCTACAGTGAACATACATCCTGCAAAAAACAAATTCAGGAGGGTTAACTCTTGCTTCTTCTTTTTTTACATTAAATGAAGGGTCCACGTGGGCTGTAATGCTGACAGTAGCATGTACACGCGTGCATTTTTTCCTCTGCCTGTGTGTACACTCGGGCTTTCATAAGACAACTCGCGTGGACTTAGGGCCAACCTTTTAAAAGGTCGATGCCACCCCAAAAAATGAATTTAAATGCATAAAGAAATAATTAAATTGCAAGAGGGGGTAGTGAGTACTTACTTGGTCCAAGAAGATGGTCGTTTCATCCACTGAAGCTCCCGGAATCAACTCTTTTCACAAAGGGGTAGTTTTGGCTTTTTGTCAATTTCTCAATTAGCAATGGTGATAATGAGCTGCCAACTTCTATTTATAGACTTTTTGGCCTCTTTTTGTCAAATCTTTGGATCCTTTTGTCATTTTTTCTAAACTGAAAATCATTTAGCATGGTTCAGGAGTTTCCTTTGGATTGTCACGAGAAGTGTTACTTTGGGCATTTGGAAACTTTTTGGAGTTTTGGGTCGTTTTGAAGGTCCTTTGGTAAAAAGTCAAATTTTCAACTCGTTGCATTTAAGTTAGGATTCCACCTCTACTTCCTACATCTTGTTGTCTTTTCTGCCTTGCCATAGGATCGATCCCACCGAATCGCGACATAGAACCATCATTGCTACTTTAGAAGTGTCATAATTTAGTGGTAGAGCCTACCCTAACATGGATGCCCTAGGTAGATCCTAGTTGCATTTTTGTGTCCATGTTGTCACTAACGACTATAGGTTTGGGAGTCCTTATTAGTTTTTCCTGATTACAAGTTTGAGCCTCATTTGCATGATTCCTTATCACTCTTGACCTCACCCTCGGGACTCCCAAAACATAACAGGTCTTCTTTTAATCCTTTTTCAGACCCTCTAAACATGAAAAGATTGTCGAGCAATCTTGTGGCCTTTCACGCTCGCTAAACTGGAATTTGAAGTCATGTCTATCTGGCGGTAGTTTACCCCTTTTTCGGTCTGGATGGTCAACTGTACGAACAAAGGTATAGTTTAGAGGCCTCATTTCTCTTGAAGAGTACTCTCAGGTATAATTTAAACCCTTTTTCGAGCCTGAGGGACTAAATTTACGAAAAAGGAACCCCCACGAAGTCCATAGTTAAGCTCTTTTCTGACTCCCTAAAATTGAAAAGATCGTCGAGTGACCTTATTCTTTCACACTCGTTAAAATGGTCCAGAAGAACATTCCTGATGGAGTCCATAGTTAAGCTTTTTTCAGACTCCCTAAAAATGAAAAAATCGTCGAGTGATCTTGTCTCTATTACACTCGTTAAAATAGTTTTGAATAGACATCTGGTCGGTGCTAGTTTACCCCTTTTTTGAGCCGACTAGACTATCTTCGAAAAAGGTACCCTAGCGGAGTCTCCTTTTACGTTTTTTCAGACTCTCTAAGTATGAAAAATGCCCAAGCTTACCTTCTCTGGGCTCGTTAAAATTACGTCGAAGGGCGTTACCATTGTGTGTTTTGTTAACCGCGTTTGCATACCTGAGACTTTGGTCTAAATGTCAGCTCCATGTTTCTCTCAACTGAACCATCTGAAGCATGCTTTATACACAATCCCTGTAGCACCTTGCCTCTGCATCTTGACACCTTTGGCCCCTGGAGGATTTTTCTCGAGTGTCCTTTTCTTGCATATGTCCCTTTGCCCTGAGCATCCCTGTATTTCGTGCACTTGGAACTAGTATGTTTGCGACACTCGATCCTCCTTTGTAACGTAGCATTCTTTTATTCTTTTTCACTCTTTCCAACATTATTGAAAAAGACAAAAAAATCAAATATACCCCAAAAAGAGGAAGGGAAAAGTATTTTCTTTTTATTGGCAACACAATGAGTCGCCCTTGGACAAAGCACATTCTCTCGTTTGTTCGTCAAGCCCTGGGATTTAATACAACCTTAGGAAGTTGTTCTCACTACATAGAGTTGTGTCCTCCTTCATTTGGTTATTCTTCCAAACATATGGAGAGTTTGTGGTGCCTCCTGCATCATGAACTTATGTCAAAATATCATGCTGCCTGAGTCTCATCATTTGTTGTGCTATTGTCCAAGGGAAGTTTGTACCAAGCCTGAGTCGTCCCATCTATAGTTTGTCTCTTGCCCTCATGCCCAGCCATCCCGAAGGTCCAATCAAGTCTTTTGTTCGAAATCCATGAAGCCCTCAACCTGATGATCAAGATCCTCTAGTCCATGACTAATGAGCCATCGAAGACCTCTGGGTAGTGAAGTCGTACACTCGTATTACACTCCTACCCGAGTTTTGAAGATTTTGAAGTTGATGCTCAAGCTTTGAAGACCTCATCTCCAACCATCGGGCCTTATCAACTTCTAGAAGATGGGTACTTTAAATGTATATCTTTTTGATTTTGAGATGTAGATCTGTTGTGTATTGCTCGCGGCTACACTTTATATAGTTATATGACATGGATCTACAATGTATTTGATTGGTAGCCATGATTTTGTTTCATTCTGAGCATGGGTATGCTCGCCTCGATGAGACAATTGTTATTTTACAGATGGCACCTCCTGAATTCTGGTCCCTGGGCTCATCGGTTTGGTACGTTGATAGAGATTGGTAATGTATTTCGGTCATCAGATGCTCTTCTGACCTCACACATTAGTGGGCATATGTTATAACCCTAATTTGCACCAAACATACTTACCTGACATCAGGCCATCCCATGTGCCTTCTTTTCCAAGCCAGTACTGAACAACTCTTCTTAAAAAACACCCTTTTTAAAGGCCCACGCACCCTACTCCACTACACGAGTGTACACGCTAGTTGCCTCACTACAACCCGCCTGTACCTACAAAAGCACGAAAAAAGGAAAGTTGCTAACGAAACACACAACTTTGGGTAAGTTAACTAAAACTTTCGGCCATGCATGGCCGGTCATTCGAACAAATACCTAGCTCCTTCTAGCCTATAAAAGAAGGGGTAAGGGTCCCATTTGAAAGGAGAAAAATCATAGTAAAGAAACTATACCCAAATTGAGCATTCCCCTTGTCCCAACCTTTAGCCATCCTTGTGCAAAGAGAAGTATAGAGAAAAGCAGTTGGAGGACAGTTGAAGAGGAGCCCAGGACCAGTTTCGAGGAGCAATGCCGACCACATATTGAAAGTTTACTCTTGTGAAGATTAATACAAAAAGGAATACGTTTCCCGTCCCTCCATATCATGTGTTCAAGTTGAATATTTATTTTATGATATTGTCACAACTAACCCAACAATTAGTATATGAAATGCATGTTCGTGGCTTTTTGTTTGTTCATGTGTGAATGCAGGTCAACTTTGGGAGGAGGCTTGCAAGCAAAGAACGAGTGAATGTGGGGTTTTGTGTTGGGAGAATAGAAAAKAGTAGAAGCCTTTGAAATGGTCATTTTCTACATGGATGATTAGAGCCCTTAAATGCTAAGTMCGTAGGAGAKATTCCCATCCACAATAGCCTTACACTATCACTAAGGTCATGGGTAACAATGCTTTTGAGMTCAACACTCCACCATTCCTTGGCTTGTACCCAATGTTCAATGTGGACCTCCTTTGACCATATTTTCCACTAGTATTGGACACCTCGGAGATCACAGAACAACTAACACCAATAGAGCTCAACCCAAACTGCATGGAACAAGCCTCCACTGATCAGATAGTGGACACACAGGTCAAGGGAACTCACCAACAGAGGATCCAACTTTATCGGGTTGTCAAGGCAGGGTATCTCCTACACTAAGGCAAGTGGCTCACCCAGGGCCAAATCCAGCAGAATTTTCCTCACCTAACGGGGGAACTCAATGCAATGGAGACCATTTCTTCCTAACGGGGGAGGATTGATCCAGGTGGATATTGGCGGCCACCCACCTATTCCAACTGGCTCCTCTTGTCATTTTTTAGTTCATCACGTTCTTCTGTACTTCTTTGTAATTGTGGGTTCTATACTTCTGGGGTTGTCTGAAGCCCTACACATATTCCAAGTGGATACCAATGGCCTCTCACCTAATCCAACTGGCTTATTTTATATGTTTTCATGTCAGCACATCTTGTTGTACTTCTAGGGTCATTTTGGAGCCATAAACAGTGTTTTTTTTGGCTTGCCACAATCAAACTGTAGATAGAGCCAGAGTTTGACGGTGTAATGTGTAGTTCTTTAAAACACCTTTCCAATGGGCTATCACATGCCTAAAACAAAGGTCGTATGCAAAAGTTACGACCCCGGGAAGTTGAGGTACCAACTTACCCATAGGGGCCCACATGACTTTTAGCGTTTTACCACCTATGGTTAGGTTTTTGGATATCTAGGGTTTTGGCATTCATGAGTAATATAAAAAAGGCCTCTAGAGCCTCATTGTAATCATTCTGCTCAGACGGATGCGCGTAGCAACTACATCTCTTCCTAGATATAGCTACAACCATTCGAGCAAGTGTTTCAGTTCTACAGTTTTACAGTTTCAACCTATTTCATTTATTCAATAGAAGCTATTGTTCATTGGATATTTGTGTTGTTCTTCATAGCTCTGTGTTTATTGTATTTAGTTTGTTAATCAGTTCGTTCCGCTCCTAAATCTGGATCAGTGGCCCAGGCCAGGTGCAATCCCCAAGTGATTTTGATAGCTCAGATGCCCCTGAGTCACGATTTCTTAGACCACGAGAAATCTCGTAAGTCATAGATACATTAGCAAAATAAATAGTGATTATACAATTCTTTTAGAATAAGATTTCCTAGAACATCATATTTAAAAATTAAGGGTATAAAATATATTATTAAATATCATATTTGAAAACAATTAGACATGGGAGGTGAGGAAAGAATTGTTGTTGTGTGCACTTTCTTGTTGCAACATTTTTTTTCATTCATTTATTTATTTTTATGTTTTCTTATATAGAGGTTCAACCTCCACAATTTCTTTAGTCTAAATTCTTTAGGGAATCATCAATGACATGCTAATTACTACTTAGGGAGCCATACATTTCAGTTGATCCAAGGTCCTCCTGCAGCGTTGAGGCCTGGTCACCTTGGAATGCACTAGTTTAAAAGAATATAGTTTAAATGTTCTACGTTTTAATCTTTTTTTGGCACATTTTTCTGACGAATTTTGCCTAAAAACGGACTAGAAATTTAAAAGGATAGTTGGAATTACATATTTTAGTGGTTGATATTACATATTTCGGGTGTCCCAAAGCTTTTTTAGGGCGTTGAATCGCTTTATGCATTAAAAAACGTGATTTAAGAAATATAAATTTGAGATTTCTCCAACAATTAAGTTGTTGGATTAAGATGATAGTTGCTGGAAAAAATAAAAAAAATGTAGAACATTTAAACTTCGCCATTTAAAAGTTTTAGAAATCTAGAATAAATTAGTCTTGTAATAAGTAATTGTATTTCTTTTTTTTACAAAATTTTGAAATTACAATGGTAAATTATAATATTGAGGTGCCCAAATGGAAGTGAGCATTATAAAATCCATCTACACCAATAAAAAAATAACTAGCACATCCACATCAATAGTGGATGGTGAACATCGATAGGATCATTATCTGTTAAACATTTTTTATTAATTTCTCTAATACATAATTGATCTAAATTGGGGCCGTTGGAATGGATTGATAGGTTAATTGGATTTTTCATTATGTTGATGGACCGGCCGATCTGTTAAAATTCATGCACTTTTAAATAAAAAAATAAAACCAAATTATTTTCAACAAGGAGCTATCATTTTATCGGAGCTAGTTCTGTATCAAGCACCTTTAACTTGTTTTTTTGTTTTAAAAAAATTTAAATCATTCTTAGTAAATTATTTTACTGATATCTCTGTGAAAATAAATGGTAGATAAAACCGACGAGTGTTATGGCTAGAATCTTAAATAATTGGTATGGCTATAATCTTAAATAATTGAAGGTCTCTAGCTAGGATTGTTAGAGTTTGTAGTATGGTACTTAGGATTGGAATTTAGAATGCGTCAAGCTGTAAATACTTGAATTTATGAAAATTTGATCAAAACCTTGTATCTATTGAAACTACACGTAGATTTCTTTTGTGAAAACCCATAAAATACTTTTGTTAATTGAATTAAATTCAGAATAACCTCCAAAAAAATTGACCATCCATAAAGTCATATTCACCCATCAACATCAGCTTAAGCATGAGCGGTGTTTTCCTTGATCTTTTACTTATTCTTCCTTGAAACACCTACCCCTATTACGTTGTCCCTGTGTGTGCCCCGATTGAACCAAACTGTGGTATAGGTGTGCACATCATGTCAAGTCCTTCAGATCTTCATCTGATTCCATGCAACTATTAAACCTCATGTCCTGGGTTAGCCAATCCAACGTAATAAATACATTAAATTTAATCCAATGCAATAAATATATTAAATATAACGCAACCCAATAAATATATTAAATACATATTTAGACAACACAATAAATATAATAAATTATATGTTTAACACATTTATATAACTCAAATCAACTTGTTGTGTCTATCATGATGGTTCAATGTATTTTTGAGTAAATGCATTCAGAAATTAAGAAATTAATGGTGTGTTTCGTTAAGTAATATATTAAAGAATACAGAGTATTATATTAACAAAAACTAACATAATTAGGGTTAGGGTTTTGGAGGCATGCGTGGTGAGATTTTAATTTTTTAAATGTGACTAAGCTAAATTGAAACCTTGATAGTACTAGAAAACATGAAAAAGTAATGTGCATAATACAATCTCATGGTCAGACAATTCGTCAAATCTGGTGTAGGGATCACGTGCCTTACTATTCTTTAAGGGGTGTGCGAAGAGATGTGACCGAAGAAAGGTCTAGTTTAACTTTTAAGCACTAGGTCGCAACGTTGGAAAGGGGAAAAAGATTACCTGGATCTTGATCTATCGATGTTTGGATCTTTATTTCAGCAGTACTATACTTAATTATAGTGGAGCACCACCCAAATATGAAATGTTAATTGATCTTGAAATCCTCCCGATTTAATGGGACTCCATCCAAACACATAAAAGTCTCCACAAATATCAAATTAAATGAGATTGATTCGCTTATCGTGTACACAAACTCTTAATAAAGACATACATAGAGTAATATATTAACAAAGACACATAGAGAGTAATATCTTAAAAAAGACAGAGAGTAAAATATCTTCAGATCCTGTTAAAAAAGACAGAGAGTAAAATATCTTCAGATCCCGCCTTCGATTCTCACTCTCTTGTCATAATTTCAACTTACCGCGAACTCTCAGAACTCTGGATCACCTACAACTTTCAAGTTAAAGATCCGATGAAGATGTTCAAACCTTTAAATTTGCCCCTTCTTCTTCATCCCATTCCGGCTGACCTGGTGAATATCTCCCTTTACTTTCCTGGAGAGAATCGCTTCAAATGAGACACGTGGAATCCTTTTGATTTTGTTGACTGCCGCAAATTTTGCTCATGAAGACGGATCGCTGAGATTTTTCTCAAAGTCTCGAATCAAAGACGCTACTACATGGAGCTTAAAAGTCCTGAGAACCCATTCAATTGGCTCTTGGACCGAAGTTCTCTAATGCTTTCCTAAGTATCGAAGCAAGAACAAATCATTAGATTCTTACTTTGTTGATTTCTATGCTTTGAAATGAGAGCAAGATGAAGCCTTGCCTATTTTCAATAGAAGGTTTTACCATGCTTATTATGACATCCCATTGGATATCCGGCCTACTGAGATTGTTGCCATGATATACTATCTTATGTCTCAAAGATAGTGAACTCGGTCCTTCTTTTGTTAGAAAGGAAGTCTTCATCGTTAGGGAACTTGTTTGAAGACTCTTAAGAGGTGGAGGAGAATATCCGTGTTTCCAGGAGGATCCGACAGCGGGTTGACTTTGACATTCTGCTTGCACATGAG
This sequence comes from Picea sitchensis, assembly GCA_010110895.2. NCBI lineage: Eukaryota > Viridiplantae > Streptophyta > Pinopsida > Pinales > Pinaceae > Picea > Picea sitchensis. Next base: position 38,842 of record SNQJ01S0114151.1, on the reverse strand, counting down.
AAAAACAAATGTCAATATGGTTCATATTTTGAGCATGAAGATAACGAGTTTGAAGTAGATTTGGAACAACAACAAGCAAGTAAATTTATTTCAGATTGTAAATAATCATCAACATTGCTTAATATCTCTAGATGTATGCATGTGAATCTTATGATCAGTTTTTAAATCAGGAAGAGCCTATGATGATTGATGATTTCATAATAAATTATATGTTCTCAACTGAGCTTAATCCATGTGATGGAAATCATGTTTTGTTATCCTCTTGTCGTGCATTATTTTGATAATGAAATTGTAGTTTTTGATGATCATGAATTGATCTCAAAAGGACAAGAAGATGATCATTCTTCTTGTAGAGGAACAATCATGGCCGAGCAAGAGGTTACCATGGACATGCAACTTTTTCCAGAGAAGCAACATGTTTCTTATTTTCTTTCAAGGATCCAGTAGAAAGGCCATGGATCTATATCTTCGTAAAACCAAGAGTTCCATTCTTTAGTTTGTAAAATGTTCATGGCTTACAATTTCTCGATCCGCTGGCCAAATGCTAAGTGGGTAGGCATCAACTTTGGGATGTGCGCATTACCGTGGGAATTGCAACATATATGGAGAAGAAGGTGAGGAGTTGAAAAGTCCAGATCAGAAATCCATCCTACATGTTTCTCCCACAAGGATTGAGCGTTCTACATTCAACAATAACAATGACTGGCGAAGGCAACTTTCAACATCATTTCAATTTACAGTTAGATCAGCAGCTCGAAGAGGTATTGTTTTTATGATTTTGAAGACCCTATAGCTGACTTTTTGGATTTTATCAGCAGCATAGATGTTGGTGATGGGTTTCTGTCAGAAGGAGATTGTCTTTATCATTTGCTCAAACCTCTTTTCTCAGATGATATGGTCTTCATTACTTTTTGGGTCAAGATCTATCATGGTGACTGTAAATCAGTTTTTGACATGGTTGTATTGGAAGTATGTTTTTACTTGATCACTATACTTCTACTAGTTAGATGTAGGAGTAGGCTGAATAATAAGCTCGCCATACGAGAAAACGAGATCTTTAATCTCATAACAAGCGTGGAGGCTAAGCACCTAAGTTGCAAGTTTGAGAGGACCATTGTAATGAGTTTGAGAGTTTTCAAAGATTGGCTCCTGTGCTAATGACTCCATGTCCAATGCCAAAAGCAATGGGATGACTCCATGCCCAATGCCAAAATCATCCGTGATGACTCCATGCCCAATGCTAAAGGCTACCTGAACTACTAGGGTTCTTGAAACCTCAAGGAGGTCTCCATCCCAAATGGGAGCTGATACATTCCCAAAATATAACCATTTGGTAATCTTTAGGAAATAAGATCAGGTCCAAAAAATCATTTCTAAATTTTTTAGAGTAGATTAAATGGTCTATTTATGAAATGTAAAGTTGGGAAAATCGTTCTTTTGGGTCTTGTCTTTCAAATTTTGGAATTACAGTTTTAGGTGGTTAAGTGGGTCTTCAAATTGACTAGTTAACCACCAAAAGCCAACTGTTTCGGTGGATAAGAGGTACATGGCATAAAGCTCTTAACCAATGAAATCCCTCTTATGTTTAAAATTTAAAATCATCATGCTCTTGCACGCGCCAAATGTCCATGTTTATTCAAAAGGGCCGAGTTGTGATTTTTATTCAAGAGATATTTTCTTGAATTCTGCATGAAAAGGACGCTGTTTGGAGGGTTTTGTTAATCTAGCGCAGCATCACAAGGTGTCAAATTGTAAAGTCTAGGGTGTCGATGTGGATGCCTATCATTACACATGCCAAGTGCCCAAGATTACAAAGATTCAAACTGCAAAATTATAGCCATACGCTGAGCCAAGTCAAACAATTCCAACTATGCCACGATCTAAGGAGATTTTCATCGAGCTACAGGTTTTTCCAAGTTTGTTGACAACAGATCGATGTCTCTTTCTTTGTCCGGCGGAATCCATGAAAGAGAAAGGGAGGCATTCATGCCAACAATAATTTACCGATTTCATATCGATTAATCTACAGATCCGAACAACTGTGATCGATGCAAGCTATGGGAATGGAATGAATAAGCTGTTATTTTTGGGTTCTTCTTGCATTTATCCAAAGTTTTCCTCACAACCTATCACAGAGGAAGATTTTTTTAATGGTCCTCTGGATCTCACTAACGAGTGCCAAAGTTTCTGGAGAAAAAGAGGTGTTTGTTTGGGGAACTGGTTCACCTCTGCGTGAGTTTCTACATGTGGATGATCTAGTAGACGCAATGGTGTTTCTGATGGATAAATATAGTGATTTGCCCCATATCAATAAGGGGCATGGAATTGAAGTGACAATCAAAAACCTCCCAGAACTTGTCAAGGAAATGGTAGGATTTGAAGGAGAGCTTAAGTGGAACCCTACCAAACCATATGGAACCCCTCTAAAACTAATGGACAGGCCTCTGGTTCCCTAATCACATACTGTACAAAGAATACGAAGAGAAACATGCTCTTGTCCAGATCCTCTTCAACATCGTTTTCACCTTCTCTTGCAATATTCTCCAGCTCGTTCTGTTCGATATTATACCTCTCCTCTCTATACAGGCAAGGTGGATGAATTGGAAAATGGACTTGTTTTGTTTGGTTACATTACTCGTCTTCATTCTGCCTTATTACCATTGTTATTTGATGCTCCGCCATAACAGAGTAGGCAAAGAACAAGCAACATTGGGAGCAATTTTGTTCCTATTGGCTTTTCTCTATGCATTTTGGCACATGGGCATTCACTTTCCTATGCCTTCACACTGCATTAAAGGTTTTTCACACACTTCAACTACTCAAATGAGTTGGAGTGATAGTGTCACAGCTTATGGCTGTGTTTCTCAGCCTTAAGGAAGTAGTTACCCACAACTATTTGTTTCTTTCATTAGGAAATGTCCCAAGAAGTTGGCCGCAATGAGCCGCATCTGATTTTGCAGTTATTTTCTCATATTAATAATGCTAGTTTATCTTTTTCCAAAGGTCTTATTACAGGACAAACGATGCTGGTTAAAGCATATTTGGCATGTAAATTTAGCACTCCTGAGTGAAAATACACCACCGTTCTTGAAGCCTGCCTTACACATGGTCAACTTGAATATAATTTGGTGTCGTTTAAAGTTTTCTAAGACAAGAAACTTGCCTGTTGATATAATGCCAGGGCCACATGATCCAACAAATTTCTCTTTGCCGCAACATCCTTTGCATAAATGTCTGTTCTCTCGAACATCAACATACAATACATTTGTTTATGTGACAAATCCTCATCAGTTTAATCTCGACGAAGTTTTCTTTCTTGTCACTTCTGGCCAGAATATAGATTACCTGGGAAAATTCTCTGACGCTAAGGAAAAGATGGATTACATGGAAAGAAACAAACTACTTATGCAAGAAAATGCAAAGTTGTATAGAAGACTCATAATTCTCAGGCTGAAACTGAAGGAACAAACTGTCCAAGAAGCCAAACCCATAAGGCTGGAAACACTTGTTGAGATTGCCACTTCTTTTGAGCCAGAAAGGCCAACATAAACACATCAAGCTGAAATTTCAAGACCATTTAGAAAGACAAGAGCTTCATCTAAGAAGCCCTCAAGTCATTTACAAACATGTGCGATCCGTGGATCTGGTTGAAAGCGCATTAAAATTCCTTCAAGTAAAACATTATGGATTACTATCAAGTCTCAAGGCTACTTGGAAAGACAAGTCAAAAGGAGTTTCTCTGGCTAAGTTTTGGTCATTTTTTGAAGGCATAATATTAGGGATGAATAGAACAGATCATCAAATTCGAATTGTAATCTCTAAGGATGTCAAACCAGGAGCCTTGGAAGGCTAGTCATCACTTCTCCAAACTGTTAGAACAGATGTTCGACCAACACATGAAGATCACCCTCATTTTGAGGACTTCCACCCTAACATTTCAGAATTAGTTTTCTTTATCGCTTTTAGCAAAACAGATCCATATTTTTAGGATCCGAGAACATCTTGTAAAAGCTATAAAGCTACATTATGAAGACTAAGATGAGGTTCGATTTTGGTCTCTATATGTTGCTACTGTAACTAATACTCATTCCTAATATATGAAACATTGCAAGCTTCCTTCATCCTGTGTTTTCTAATCTTCTTTCTGTTCTATGATATCTCATATGAAGGGATTTCTTTGTTGGCGCTTTATTTAATCTATTACAGGACTCCATTATCTCACTAATTGATTGATTAAGTTAAGAATCATAAGTTATTGCCTTAGTTTTAAACCCATTGTGCTTACTGTCTTACATGAGTATAATCTAGTTTAACAACTATCTTCTATTCCATTTGATCAACCCTTGTCTGATAGCATTCTTAGAAGGTCTAGATATTTGATTACTAATAGCCTTAAAGACACAAATTCCCTAGATATTCATCTGGATCCAAAAACCACATCAATTATTATTAAGAAAATATTTCCCAAAGAGTTAGTTACCAGGCATCTCCGAATTTACGTTCTAGGAGAGTTTCCTGGAGTGATAACAGATTGCACCATCAAAGATGGGCAACGAAGTTCTATAATAGTATGGTTCTTCACTGCAATTTAATTGTTAAAATGAGTTGAGGAATGGAATCGGGCACGGTTTTAAAGGAACTTGTGTCATTGTTTGATTTGAGGAAGTAATTTATGCATAGTGGTTGATGTTTTTGATGCTGAACATAGTTGAAAGAAATGACTGTGTGGTCATTGGAATTTATTTTAAATATGAAATGGAACAAGTGAGAGGAAACTGATTTCTTATACAGGTTGTTTGGAAGGCATATTGTTTTGAGTAAGATGGCATTGTGTTGATTGAAGGTGTTAAAGATTTAAATGAGAACAATGAGCAAGTTTAACACACAATAATGGTTAAATTATACATAGTAATTGTTAATTGATCACTATAATTAGTTGGTTAGTGTTGGATCATTTGCATGAAATACATAATTGTTTTATGGATTACTTAATTGATTTTATGAACAATATCTGCTCTTTTCCCCTACCATTATTTCAATTTTCACTAATTACAATCCCCTCACCTTCCCATATCCATTATCCACTCCCTGTTCCTAAAATGTGATTACAGTTAAGAGGAACTATGTGTTGTAATAGTTTAAGATCACAAGAATTGATTGCAGTGATATGTTCTTTGGTTTACATTACAATTGATTGTTTGTTGTCTACGAGCAGTAATCGTGATCTTTTCCCCCTCATTTTAATATTTTTGACTCAATACAACCCCTCGCATATCCCAAAACCTTTGTTCATCACCTGCTCATTGACAATGATTAAACAATTTGTATGGATTGGATTGCATGAGTCTGATATGTTGTTGAGCCAAAATTTATTTCATATTTTAAAAAGAGTTGTCATGTATGGTTGTTAAAGGAACTATTTGCTAATCAATTATGCATACATGAATGAGTTTTTTCAGCCGAGGTAGCCATGGTAGAGGTAACCAAGGAAGAGGTAATTGGAACAAAGGCCCAAGAAGGCCAAGATTATCCAACACTTTGATGCAGACTCGCCAACTATTTCAAGCTAGGTTTTTTAATTAGATTTGGAAAGGAGTGCTCCAACCTAAGCCTGAAAGGCCTCCCTTTCAATCCCCACAGGTCCCTGTAGTCATGTGCCCCCTCATGTATCATTGCAACTCGAGGTTCCTGAAAACAACAGATGGAAAGAGATAGTCCTCTCGACAGTCTCCCAACATCATGGCTGGCCCAATTTGTCTTTACTTGCTCCCCTGTCGATCAATCAGATTGTCCAAGTTGCCCCTGTCCACTCACCAATTCAGTCTTCCCATGCCAGTAAAAGGTTGAAAACCGAGGCCCACCATGCCCTTGACAAAGGAAAATCCATTGTTGCCCCTTCCTTACCCTCCAATGGCTCTAATAAATATGTGTCCTACTGCATGCATTTGAGGGATGATTGTTCTCATGTGATCAACGAGATTAGGCCTAAAGGCTCAACACAACCTAAGGAAAATTTAGAGAGATCAAAAGGTGACAACAACAACAAGGGAAAGATTGCATCTCAGAGTGGAAAATATGGATTTTAAGTTTTTTTTTTTTTCTTTTAATTGTCGAGGACAATTGACTTCAAATTTTTTGGACAACGTGTTTTTTTTGGATATATGGGTAATATATTTTGGAAATAATTGCAAATATCATTGAGATAAATTGTCAAATATGAATGTGATGATGGGAGTCACAAGGAGGGATGCTTGTTTAATTAACTAGTTGTGTTATGATTGTTAAGAGCTAAAGGGAGTCACAAGTGGTCCCACCTACTAGTTATTATTTATTTAAAAACCCTTATTATGACTTATTATTTAAAAACCCTTATTAGCAAGCTTTTAGTAATTAAAAAAAAATCCTAAGAACTTTTAAACAATAATTGTGAGTTAGGATACCAATTTTGATGGCTATAAATCTAGGGTGATATTCCCGTCTATCTTGCTTTAGCCAAGCAAGATATGAAAATGCTTGAGTGAGATCATTTCATATCTTTTCCTCAACATTTATTTGGCGACCATACTAGGGAGATCTTCAACAACTCTCTGGCTAATTTTTATGCTTGATTAGCATCGAATACATTTATTTTTATGGTATTGATTCTTTGACTATTTTATTTCTTAATGACTGTGCATGTTGCAAGGCAGCCCAATATTGAGCCCGGTCTTCAAGATCAGACCAACATTGCTTTGAATTTGTTCAACACCATTTTAGACACTACCAATACTTGTGTTGACCTTAATCATTCATGGGCTGCAATTGAACGAGATATTAGTGCTCGAGAACGTTGGGAAGCTAGACGTAGACAACCTAGAAATTAGCAGTAACCTTCTTGTTCCTTTAGTTTTGGCCTTACTTTCATGTCCTTAGACTCTCATGTTTCTAGAAGAAGAAGAGGCTTATCACCTAAAATTAATCCTATTGCTGAAATAGGAAGAAGGAACATTGTGTTGTCGACCCAACAAAGTGCTCTAAGGAGAACTTTGTCTGATTCTTCCAGTTTGTCTTTCTCTCCCTCACCTATCATCCACAATATGGCATCTAGTGGTGGATCTAGAAGTGCTTCCTCCTCTCATTCTTCATCTTCATCAGTGATTGGCAGCTTATATAGCCACCATATCCCTGTCCAATCTACCACAAACCCCACCAAAGTCATTAAAAAGTATGGGCTTTTTCAGTTTGAAGAAGACGCCACAACCACACCGTGGCATGTGTCCTCTCCTATTAACCTAGCACCTGCTACTCGTCCACTTCCTAAATTCAAAGAGAATCTCCCTAGGTTTTCAGGAAATAACACTGTGACTACAAACGAACACCTGGTGGCATTTTCTAATGCTTGTCACAATATAGGAGCCAATGACAATGATACTTGCATGCACTTATTTGTCAATTCCTTGGAAGGAATGGCTGCGACCGATTTCTTTGACCTTCCTCCTAAGATTTTGTCTATTTGGGAGGAGTTAGTTTATTGGTTCAGATCCACCTATGGGCAATGTAAAATCTCGACTAAGCAGTTACGGGAGTACAATAACATCGCCTATAAGGATGGTGAGACCATCAAGTCCTTCAACTTGTGTTTCACTAAGTTATACAATCAAATATATGAACTCATCCGACCTCATAACCAAGCCGCTTCCATGCATTACTACAATGCATTACCTTCTCCATATCATCATAGGCTTGAGGAAAAATCCATTGATAACCTCAGTTCCACTCTGCATACTTCTGAGTATGAATAATAGCTCGAAAGAACAGGTCTTCCTTAAGGAGAATCGGTTAAACAGACAAACATGTCTGCCCTCTTACAGCTAGTGCAAGACATGAATAATCGTATGATAGTGTATGAGTGAAAGGGAAATGTCTCCCCTCTCACCCCTGGAGCTTCATCCTCTTCTGCACCCCCCTTTAGAAATCCAATTGAAAATATTTTTCAGACTAAAGCCATTTTTCCTCGAAGTTGGTGTAACTTTTGTGAGGAACACCATGAAGAAGCCATGTGTGAGGTAAGGAAGAGCGCGAGAGATAAGATCTTTGGTAAAAGATCAGAAACTACCATCGCTTTCCTAGATTTTGCAGAGCCAGAAGATGTCATGATCATCAATACTAGGAACAAATCCTATTCTCCCAAAGGAAAATTTGATCCCCCCCGCAATCCTTCTAGCACGAGTTCATCCTCACCAACTGCTACTGTTCAGGTTCCTAAAGTTCCTGACAGTCAAGGAATTACTTCCTCTCTCCCCTCTTCCAAATACAATATCTTAAATCAGTTGGCCAACATCAAAGCAGATGCAACCCTTCTGGACATGGTTGTTGTCCCTGAACAACAGAAGAATATGAAACAATTCATGGAAGGAAAAGCGTCTTTTGTAGCCAACCGCTCTGAAGAGGTAAACGTAGAGGATTCACTTGTAAATAAAGTAGGTGTACATAACTTTAGATACCCTGTAAAAAATCCCCCTTTTTATATTTTTGTAAATATCATGGATAAGATTGCCCATTGTTGCCTCATTGATGGCGGTTCGGGCCCAAGTGTGATGTCAAAGATGATTATGGAAGAGCTAGGCTTGTTTTGTAAAAATGAAAACACCAAAAGCATGCTCTCCTATAATAGTCTACAACAAACAACCATAGGTGAGATTAAATATGTGACCTTAGTTTTGTGCGCACACCCTGAAATAAAGACAACTCTTAGTATTCAGGTAATTGATATCCTAGTAAGTAATTACTCAATCATCTTGGGAAGAGATTGGAAAGATTTAACGGGTGGATACCTCTCACTCGACGAGAAACATTTATCCGTTCCTCGGAATGGTAAAACAATTATAGTCCTTAGAGAGGGAAGGATTTCACCTTACATAGAGAGTGTCCCACAACTTAATGTGAAGTATATCGAAGAGGACCTAAGAGTGCATTCCATCTTTGCCGAGGAGGATAACATTCCCTTGGAACAAATTGATTTAGATGATGGTATGTGGCACATGCACTTTGATGGTTCATGCTCTAATGAAGGTAACATAGCTAACATTATCTTGATTTCTCCTGTAGGGAAAATCCATAACTTTTCTTATAGGTTAGAGTTTGCTTGCACAAACAATGTCACTGAATTCGAAGATTTATTATTAGGCATTGAAAACGCCTATAATCTTGGTTGTGGTCACCTTTCAATTTTTGGAGATTATGAGCTTGTTGTGAGCCTTGTACGCAAGATTTACTCTCCCAACAACAAGTTGATGAAGCGATACACCCAAATAGTTTGGGCACTTATATCGAACCTATTATCTTTCAACATCACTCCTATTAAGAGGGAACTGAACTCAATGGCTGATTGGTTAGCTATTTTTGCAGCCTCTCCTAATCGACAACTTTTGCCACGCAGACCGGATTGTACTTTTCAATCCCCATATCATCCACATATCTCCGACAATATAGAATCTTGGCAGGTCTTCCCTAATGATGAGATCATTTGTGTTTTCATTCAAAATGAACCTTTTAAGCCCAAAAAAATTATATCCACAGAAGATAACAAGATTCCTAAAGGCTTGACTCCTTTAGAGAGTTCGTTTTCATCGAGTGATGTAGGAAATAAAGAGAAACAAAAAGAAGAGGAGTCGAAAAGGAAGGTGGGTGAAACCATCTCCTTGAACATTGGGACACCCGAATCCCCAAAGAATGTTAAAATAGATGTCAAATGTTGTGATGAAGAGAAAATGAAGTTTTCCAAGCTACTTGGTGAGTTTCAAGATGTTTTTGCTTGGGCTTATGAGGATCTTCGTGGTTTTGATCCTGATCTTATACATCATGCCATCCCCATCAAGGAAGGCGTAAAAACTGTTAGGCAAAAGCAAAGACCTATCGACCATGCACTGGAAGAAACTATTCAAAAGGAGTTGGAAAAACTCTTGAAGGATGGGATCATCTTTTAGGTCAAATATTCTAAATGGGTTTCAAATTTGGTCCCTGTTCGGAAATCGACTGGTCATATCAGATTATGCGTCGATTTTCGTGCATTAAATTGGGCTAGTATAAAATATCACTTTCCTCTCCCTAACATGGAAATGATTTTGCAGCAAGTTGCAGGGTCACAAATGATGTCCTTACTTGATGGTTTTTCCGGTTACAATCAAATCAAGGTAAAAAGGGTAGATAAATATAAAACCACCTTTATTACTCATTGGGTACATTTGCTTATGAGTGTATGCCTTTTGGCTTATCTAATGCAGGTGCCACCTTTCAAAGAGTTATGCAAATAGCTTTTGACGATTTGATCAGTAAGATCATTCAGATCTACCTTGATGACTTTACGGTCTACTCTAAAATCCAATCAGATCATTTTGGTCATCTGGAAAGAGTTCTCATGCGATGTAGGGAATTTTGCATCTCTCTAAATCCTTCTAAGTCCATTTTTTGCATTATTAAGGGAAAGCTCCTTGGACACATTGTTTCCGATTTAGGAATAAGCATTGATCCCAAAAGGATTGTTGCTATCCTTAATCTGCCCGCTCCCACTTCCAAGAAAGAAGTTCAATCTTTTATGGGGGTTATTAACTTCGTCCGTAGGTTTGTTCCAGATTTTGTTGTAATGGTCAAACCAATTCATAATCTTCTTAAGCAAGATTGTTCTTTTTCTTGGACAGATGATGTCAAAAATTCTTTTGTAGGGATCAAGAAAGCAATCAGTTCCGCACCGGTTTTGGCAAAGCCAGATTTTGAGAAGGAATTCACGATTTATACTAATTCCACTGAGGAAGCATTTTTTTTTGTCCTCATGCAAAATGATGACCAAGGTAATGAAAAACCAGTGGCTTACATGACTCAAAGTTTGTCTGATGATGAATTTAAATATTCTTTTATTGAGAAACATGCTTTCGCTCTTGTTAAAGTTGTTGAAAAGTTTCACCACTTCATCTTAGGTAAGCATACATTGGTAAAAGTCCCTTTACCCACTGTCAAGTTTTTGCTCTCACAGACTTATCTTTCAGGGAAGCTTGCACATTGGCTTGCCAAGATTTGAGCATGATTTGAATATCGTGACTTCTACCACTACCAAGGGACGTAAATATGAGCATGATCCAAGAGCATGATTTGAATATCATGACTTCTACCACTATCAAGGGACATGACTTAGCCCTTCACTTAGCTCAACATGCTGAGAATAGTGAAGAAATTGATGAAGAGGACAGTTCCCTATCAACTCTCTTTTACATTGATAACCAAATCCTCCCTATATCTGAACATCCCTAGTATAAGAATTTGGTTTACTATTTACAAAACCAAAGATGTCCAGACAACTTGGACACTCATCAAAGGAGAAGGCTCCATCTTGAATATGCAAGATACATCATTATATGAGACTTCTTGTTTCGAAGATTTGTTGATGGTGTGTTGCTTTGCCATGTAAACAATGAGGATGCACAAAAACTATTGCAAGAAACTCATGGTTCTTCAAATTCTGTCATTCATGTAGGAGGTCATTTTTCTTCTAAAACCACTACTTTCAAGATTATTAGAAAAGGATACTATTGACCTTCAATCTTTCATGACTCTTATGTTTTTTCAAGATCTTGTGACAAGTGCCAAAAAATTTCTGGGAAAGAACGCCTTTTAGCCATGCCATTACAACCTGTCCTCCCAGACTTTCCCTTTTCAAAGTGGGGATTGGATTTTTTTGGTCCTATTAATCCCCCATCTTCAATAGGACAAGTTTTTATTCTGACAGCCAAAAACTATTTTACAAAATGGGTTGAAGTTGTCCCACTTAAGCATTCAATAGATGATCAGGTAATCTCCTTCCTTGAGAATAACATCTTCTCCATATTTGGTCTTCCATTGTAAATTATTATAGACAATGGCCCCGCTTTCATTTCTGCTAAGCTAACCCAATTTTTAACTAAGTTGTGGGTTAAACATTTCACCTCATCAACTTATTATCCCCAAGGGAATGGGCAGGCTGAGTCTACCAAAAAAAATATGGTGAGAATTGTCAAAAGGCTCATCGAAGATAAGTCTCGTCAATGGCACACTCTCTTCACTTACGCCCTTTGGGTAGATTGAACTATTGCCAAGGTAAGCACTAGTTGCACTCCTTTCCAGCTTGTTTATGGTCAAGAATCCCTCATGCCTATTGAGCTGGAACTTTCTTCCTTAAGTTTGATGCTATAGATCAAAGAATTAAATTCTTCTGATGTTTCACAAAGGATAAATGCACTCCTAGATTTAGATGAGCAAAGGATGTTTTCCTTGAATAATATAAAAAGGAGACAACAGACTATTAATAAGTATTTCAACAAGAGTGTCAAAACTGTTCAATTTAAGGTCAATGAAAAAGTACTACTGTGGGATTCAACTCACGCTGATAGGGGAAGAAATTTGAAATTTCAAAAATTATGGTTGGGTCCTTTCAAAATCGCTTTCATCCTGGGTACTAAATCTTACACTCTAAAAGATCTACAAGAGCGATTGTTTTCCTACAACACTAACGATTCTCACTTGAAACATTACGTGGAACCAACCTGAAAAGATCTGACGTTTCTGTATATTAGTAGTCTAGATCTACTTTCATTTTTTTTTTGTTTTTCATTTCCGATTTACAGTAGTTTGCTTTCTATATTAACAATTTCCTGTTGGTTTTACAATTCTGGCATTTTATTTTCTGTTGTTTTAAATTTTGTAATCTTAATTATGTCACGATTTTTATTTCTTTTTCGTCTTTTAGTTGATTTTTGTCAAGAATAAGATGTTGGATCAGTTATTCCACAATGACTCTCCTACAATATATTGTTAGTCAATAACAATCAAGCTTACACAGTTGTTACAATGTTCCCCCTGAAAGTACTTAAATTTGTTATCTGCTTTCACTATTGTCTTTTAAAGAAATTGGTTATCTCCCACTTTTTCTCTCCATTTCTTCATCCATTTGAGAATTTAAAAGAGCAAGTTCTTGTTGAATGATTATGCATACAGGGATAAACCCCCTCATACTTAACATTTTTCATGAGTTATTCCCAAATTCCCGGTCATTTTTCCATTAAATCCCCTCACTTCCCCCTGTTGCATAATCTTCCTGGTTATATCTTCTCGGCCTGTTGTTCCTGGTCTGCAAAACCATGTGTTTTGAGTTCTAAATCTGTTGGAAACATATTTTCTTGTGGAGTCGCCAGTTTGTTGACAATAAAATCGCAACGAGGATTTCGCCCGCAAAGTATTGCTAAGCCTATTATTTATAAGCTAATGATATCTAATACTAGTAGGTGGGACCTCCTTGTAGATTGGAGGATCAAGTTCTTATTTGATATTTATGTTGTTGTTCGACACTTCTTACAGGGCTCTACATGATTGATGGTGAAATGTTGGTTTTATTTGCGACAAATGGAGTATGGACAATGCATGTTATGTGTTGGCTCCAGGCTCTAATTTCATGTCATGATGGCTTATGTTAACCGTTATTACCTTTGCTATTGGCGCCTTGATTCATTACTTGTTACACCTGCACGTGATACATGTTAGTAACAACAAATAAGAGCAATTGAAAAGAGACCTATGAAAAATCTAAGAAAAAAAACTATGCTATGCTATACTATACTATGAGAAATTGAAATTAAAGGGAATGATGTTAGTCCTAACTAATAATGTTAGTGACTAGCAATGTTACTAGCTATGTGAGGTTATTGAGTTATACGAGGGTGCATTTGATATACATTATGGTATGTTTGGCAATGGTTAATTTGATATCGGGTGGCGCATTTGGCAAGCAAGGTATGTTAGTTTTGATGCATGGATTAATGGAATGGTTTAATTGTTGGTTGGTTGGCGTGTACTACAAAATTGAATGAGGAGAAGATGGAGGCGACGTGCATTTACTGCACGTCACTCCATACTTCCCCCCATTGGTCGTCACCCTATCTTGGCTATTGTTCAATTGTGTTTCGCTATGGTTAAGCTCTGATATTCAGGCGAGGAAGGAACTTCTCGACCAAGCTCACGTTTTTAAGGTTTTTGGTTACAGGTATGCTTTTTTTTCACCATCCATGAACTCGATCTGTTTATGAAATATTGGCTCGGTGATGTATTGGTCTGTGCCTTTCTTAAGGCTGACAACTGTGTAAAACCATGGTGTCTCTCTGAATTAGTTGTTTGTGTGTTATTCGATGAAAATTTGAACTTTGATGGTTGAAGTCATGATTTCATTGATTATTCTATGTGGTAGAAGCCATGAAGGCTCTCTGTTGTATTTATGGGTTTTTTTGGGAGGGTTTCATTCGGTCTAGACTTGTTAGTCGTCTCCACACATTCCTTGTAACCATACCCAGTCATAATTTTTTTTATGGGGTTTGTTGTGTAATTCTTGAACCTCATTTGGGTCACTGCATATCATTTTTCACCTAGTCATGGGCTCGTTTTATATCATTGGTCTCTTCACTGTTGGTTATGGTGGCTATTATGCCAAGAAGTTTTCTTAGGGTTGGTTGTTATTACCTGAGCTCTGCATTTGTATCAATGTTATTCGGTTTTTGGGGAAAACCACGAGGGTTATGCCCTGCGTTTTCTCAGAGTTATTACTGGCCAGTAAGAAGCCTCTTCTCCTATGTTCATAATCTCTGTTACCTAGTGTGAACTGTCACCCTGTCTTGCAAGTTGTTGGTTACATGGCCTGTGTGACCATTGTGTTGTCTCAAAGGGTTCTCGCCTATTGTTGGTGTGGTCGATTCCAGTCTCCCTGTGTTGGTTCCATCGAGCGAACCCTTGATTACTCAGAGCCCACCCTTGATTAGTCAATCCTGAATGTGATGAATTGAGCCAGTTATATCCTGTCAGGCACATTGTTGACTGTTATGAGTTGGTGGAGTATCGTCGACAGTGGTTGATTGTTGGCTCGTCTTTGTTAATAGCATTGACAATGGTTGTTATTATCGGTATATAGTCGCTACATTATTCATTTTGACAATTGAATCGATAGCTCAACATGATTTAATTGGTTGATTTGAGAAATGGAATTGGGCATACAGTTGGTGCCTCCTTGTATTGGATTGATAACTCAACATCGTTTGATTTTTTTATTCGGAGCAATTAGACATGTACAGTCACAGAAAGGTTCTTTGCATTTTGAGTGGTATGTGTTGTTCCTACAATGTGGTATAAATTGTTTTGGTGGTTGTTGTGTGCTTAATATGTCCCGGTCGAGATCGTTACAAATTTGAGATTTAATGTCAGAGACTTGGTTGTCTTCTGTATATGTTTTATGGATATTGTGCATCGTATCGTTGATTTCACCATCAAAGATGGGCATGGGTTCTATAACAGTATGGTTTCATTGCAATTTACTTTTTTAAACTGATTAGAAGAATGGAATCGGGCACGATTTTAAAGGAGCTTGTGTCTGTGTTTGATTTGAGGAAGTAATTTATGCACAGTGGTTGATGTTTTTGATGCTGAACACAGTTGAAAGAAATGACCGTGTGTTCATTGGAATTTATTTTAAATATTAAATGGAACAAGTGAGAGGAAACAAATTTCTTATAAAGGTTGTTTGGAAAGCATATTGTTTTGAGTAAGATGGMAATATGTTGATTAAAGGTGTTAAATATTTAAAAGAGAACAATGAGCAAGTTTAACACACAATAATGGTTAAATTATACACAGTAATTGTTAATTGATCACAATAATTATTTGGTTAGTGTTGGATCGTTTGCATGAAWTACATAATTGTTTTATGGAATACTTAATTAATTTTATTAACAATATCCACTCTTTTCCCCTACCATTATTTCACTTTTCGCTAATTGCAATCCCCTCGCCTTCCCATATCCATTATCCACTCCCTGTTCCTAAAATTTGATTACAGTTAAGAGGAACTCTGTGTTGTAACGATTTAAGATCACATGAATGGATTGTAGTGATATGTTATTTTGTTTACATTATAGATGATTGTTTGTTGTCTACGAGCAGTAATTGTGATATTTTCCCCCTCATTTTAACATTTTTCACTCAATGCAACCCCTCGCATATCCCATAACTTTTTTTCACCCCCTGCTCATTGACAACGATTAAACAATTTGTATGGATTAGATTGCATGAGTCTAATATGTTGTTGAGCCAAAATTTATTTCATATTTTAAAAAGGGTTGTCATGTATGTTTGTTAAAGGAACTATTTTCTAATCAATTATGCATACATGTATGAGTTTTTTCAGCCGAGGTAGTCATGGCAGAGGTAACCGAGGAAGAGGTAATTGGAATAGAGGCCCAAGAAGGCAAAGATTCTCCATACACTTTGATGTAGACTCGCAAGAGTTAGGCCAACTATTTCAAGCTAGGTTTTTTAATTGGATTGGGCAAGGAGTGGACCAGCCTAGGCCTGAAAGTCCTCCCTTCCAAGCCCCCATGGGTCCCTGGTATTCCCGTGCCCCCTCATGTCTCATTGCAACCTGAGGTTCTCGAAAATGATAGATGGAAAGATATTTTCCACTCGACAGTCTCCCAACATCGTGGCTGGCCCAATTTATCTTTACTTGCTCCCCCACCTATCAATCAGATTGTCCAAGCTACCCCTTTCCAGTCACTAGTTCAGTCTTCCCATGCGAGTAAAAGGGTGAAAACTAAGGCCCACCATGCCCCCGACAATGGAAAATCCACCGCTGCCCCTTCCTCACCCTCCAATGGCTCTGATAAATCTGTGTCCTCCCGTATGCATTTGAGGGATGACTGTTCTCATGTGAAGAACGAGATTAGGCCTAAAGGCTCAGCACAACCTAAGGAATATTCAGAGATATCAAAATGTGGCAACAACAACAAGGGAAAGATTGCATCTCAGAGTGGAAAATATGGATTTTAAGTTTTTTATTTTATTTTAATTGTTGAGGACAGTTGACTTCAGAGTTTTAGAACAACATGCTCTTTTTGGATATATGGGTAATATATTTTGGAAATAATTGCAAATATCATTGAGATAAATTATCAAATATGAATGTCCATTTGATGTAGCTTGAGTGGTTGGGAGGAATGAATGTTACCCTCCCCACCTAGGTTCAATTCCTTGTAAGTGACATGTTATTCCCTTAAATGGGATATTTGAAATACATGTCCTCCCTATGTTCTCTCACATATTCCGGAGAGGTTTACGTGGAAGTAGCAAGAGCACCAATATCCGGTGTGGTGAACCGCATGAAAAATAAATAAATAA
>SNQJ01S0114149.1:0-12540 GCA_010110895.2 Picea sitchensis | reverse complement strand
TTTGCAGAAGCATATGAGGCAGCTGAGAATCCAGTTCTCAGGGATCGGAGCCCATGGATTGATTACATTATCCAAGATGGATTTTTGTTTAAAGGAAATCAACTGTGCATACCGAATTGCTCCATGAGGGATAATTTGGTAAAGGAAAAACATAGTGGTGGTTTAGCAGGTCATTTTGGACAGGACAAAACATTCGCCAAGCTGAGAGAATCATATTATTGGCCGGAGATGCGCACTGATGTCAAACGGTTTGTTGACAGATGCAGGATATGTCAACATGTGAAGGGCCGAAAGCAGAACACTGGGTTCTATCAGCCATTAGCCATACCTGAGAGGTCGTGGGAGGCGATCAATATGGATTTTGTTTTGGGTCTGTCGAGGACACAAAGAGGAGTTGATTCCATCTTTGTAGTGGTGGACAGGTTTTCGAAAATGGCACATTTCATACCATGTGAGAAGACCAGCGATGCGACCCACATCGCGAATTTGTTTTCCAAAGAGATTGTGCAATTGCATGGATTGCCGAGAAGCATAGTCTCGGATCGGGATACAAAATTCATAGGTCATTTCTGGAGGAAGCTATGGAGAAATCTTGGAACTAATCTGGCATTTAGTTTAGCGTATCATCCGCAGACGGATGGGCAAACCGAAGTGGTCAATAGAAGCCTGGGATATTTATTGAGGAGCCTAGTGGCAGAGCATCACAACAGTTGGGATCATATTCTACCACAGGAAGAATTCGCGTACAACGATTCGGTGAATCGGAGTACAGGTAAAAGCCCATTCCAGATTTTGTACGGGACACATCCAAGGGGATTTTATGAGCTCAGGGAGTCATAACGGGATGAAACTAGCAGTGTGAGTGCTGAGGAGTTCGCTGAGGCAATGAAAGAACTTCACACGGAGGTGAAGCAACGACTGCAAAAGTCCAACCAAGAGTATAAGCGTAGAGCCGATCAGAGGAAAAGACAACTTCAGTTTGAAGTTGGGGACATGGTTCTGGCACACTTGAGGAAAGAAAGGTTCCCAAGGGGAACATATAACATGCTCAAGATGAAGAAAATCGGGCCATGCAGAGTCCTGAGAAAGTTCGGAGAGAACGCTTATGAGCTTGAGTTGCCAGAGGGCATCGGGATATCTCCGATTTTCAATGTTTTGGATTTATACCCATACAAGGCTGATGAAGCAGAAACTGGAACTGAGGAACCAGTGGTCCAATGGAAGAAACAATTTCCAGTTGCACAGAAGCCTCAGATGGATTATATTCTGGACAAGCGAGTGGGAAGGAAGACCAGGAGAAAGCAATATTTTGAATACCTGGTGAAATGGAAGAACTACCCAGTGGAGGATGCCAGTTGGGAGATAGAAGCAGTTATACAGAGGCGTGGTCACACCATGCAGGAGCTCATGGATAGGATCCCATGAAATTTTTCGAGCCGAGGAGTATGATGCAGGAGCATCCACACCTCAACAAGCGAGCCAGCGCGTGGAGCAAAGAAAAGACAACTGGAGAGTGCCAACATTCAAACTTGGAAATATTTTGATATTGGGTGCACCAAACATTAATGCATTGGTGTAATGAAGCACACTTGCACATTGTAATGGACCTTGAGCAGATAAGCTCTCGTCCTTAGGTAGTTGAGGCATTTATTAGATTTAATGCAAGTAGATAAATTAATTAAGTCTAGATTAGACAGTTTTTCTTTCGAGAGGGAAAACGGAATATAGGCACCCTCCTTTGTATTATTGTAGCATTAGCAGCATTAGAAACATTAGTAGCAATTAGCAGCATTAGCATTCAGAAGCAGGGAGAGAGCAAAGCAGAGAACTTGTGAAGAATCCCCATGTACAGATATTGAATTAATAGGAAAGCTTTGATTCAATTCTATGGCTGTGATTATTCTCTGTGTGTTGTTGATATTATGTTGTTGCATACTTGCATCTGTTTATGCCTTCTTTGTATATGCTGCATATGTAATTTCATGGAAGATTAGAAATCTGGGAGAGAGGTGAGAATGAGCTTAAATTGTTTCTCTGTCTGAGCGAGGAGATTCCTGCATAGAGTGTAGTGGAATTCCTCCACATATAGTGCGTTGAGGAGGCTGGACAATTAAACTCTCATTCTCATTTGCCAGAAGTTGAATTGGGTCAGAGAGTCTTGCAAGAGAAGTGCAGGCCAAAGTCGAAGTCTCAGAAGTTGGTCTGAGGAGGAAATTCAGAGATTTCTGATGCAGGAGAGTGCACAGAATCTGAAGAATTCAACACTTTGAAAGTTGTTGAGGGTCGAACGCAAGGAGTGTGCACGAAGTCTCTAAAGGAGTCAGAGTTGATAAAGCTCAGGAGGGATAGTTCCTTGCAAATATTGTGGGAACGGACCCAGGAGAAGTTTCGAATAGGACGAGTCTTGGAGCAGGAGGACTCTTCAAGAGGAAGAGAATCGACGACTTGAAATCATCGTGGAGAATTGCAAAATCTCACCGATCGTTGGATCGTGGATAAGTTACGCGGGGTTAAATCCTTTAGCGCAGGAGGCAAGAACCAACTTCCATCGGAGTTCAGCATTCGGCGTTTGACGAGGCAAGTTGCATGCACATCGAAATCGCGAATCGTGATTTCCCGAGTTATTCGGGACCATCGATCAGAGAGGGGACAGGTGGTGCGAGATCCCGGGGAGTCGGGACTCGGCACTTCGGCGTTTTCATAGTCGAAAGGACCATGGATAAAGATCGAACCCCCGAGTTGCGACGGGTCCCACAGGAATGGCATAGAGTGCTAACATGTGGCGTCGCACCTCGGCATTCATGGTTTTGAAAGGTGAGTAAATCACCATATTTCATATGGCGATTTCCCGATAGGGAAATCCCTGACAGGACTGGGTCGTTGACCGTTGACCATCGGGGATTAGGGTTCAGAGGTTTGGATTGCACGAGAAGTGCACACAGGGTTCACGATAGCGCGAACGCCGATCTCCCGATAAGTGAAGGGGAGATCGTCGGGGAGATAGCTGTGGGTATGGATAAATCCCAAGAGGAGTTAGAAGAGCTTTGACTCTTCGGGCCTGTGAGTCGAAGAAGGTCCTGGGGTGAATGCAGCTGCTGCCGAGAGCGGTTGCACCATTTTTTAATAATTCCTTACAATCAGAACTTCTTGAATATAAGGAAACAAAGTTTGATTATGATAGTCCTATTTTTTATAACAATGTTTCTTTTCAGGAATTGGATTCGAGAATTGATATAGCATGCATGGAAATTACTCAACCTGAAATTGTTAATCTCTTTGAATAGATGTGAATGCTAGAAAAGATAGAGCAAGGAGTACCAACAAAATTTTCAGCCCTTCATGGAGGGACAATAACAAGTAAGCATCCCATAATCATACATAACGATGGAATTAGTGGGCTAAACCAAAAAGAATTAATATCAATTGAATTTATTTTGAAAATGCAAACTAATTTCTATGAGTGAGTACACTTCTTACGTTTCTATTCCTTTTTAATATCCTAACATTGCCAAAATGGTTTTAAAGATATCATTGGAGACTTGTTGGAATTATATTTTGCCAGGAAATTTTCTCAAACCAGTAGGTGTCCCATAATTTTTTTGTTTTGAAACAATTGCATAATGTTTTAATTCGTTCAATCAAACAATACCTTATGCCTCAGCTACACAAGCCTACACTATGCCTTGATAGTATGATTAATATCAAGGTAATTAAATGGTTACATTGGATTTATGAATTCACTTAGTATTGGTTGAGCCATTGTAGGTTAGGGTAAGAGTATCTTAATTTATTTTAATTTTAATTTATTTTATTTTTTGAACAAGATGTTGATTCAATTTTGGTTTCTTGAATAAAATCCATCAGAATATAATGTAGTTATGGTTTTTAATTATTTTTACATAATATTTTTTCTTTTTTTTGTTTGTTTCAATCATTTACCTTAGAATTTATTTTAGTTATACTTTGATTTTAAGTTGTGTTTTGTTTTGCTTAAGCTTGGTTTTATTTTATTTTTGCATAGTTTCAGCTTTGATTTTCAGAGTTGAATTTCATGATTCTTACTTTGCATGTTTTGTTTTCTATTGCATGATTTGTATGTCTGTTTTTTGTTTGTTTTCCATAAAAAAAAATTGGGGGATGTTGAGTTTTCAACATCTAGTCTGTGGAACGGGACACTCTAGTTCTCTGCTAAAAACCTTATTTGTTTTAAATATAAAAAGTAAAGTAAGTTGACAAAGAGCATGAGTAGGAGTAAGAAAGTACTTATAGTACTTATAGATTCTTTTATATGTGAGTTTGAAAAAATATAATGTTTTTTCGGTGGTGGTAATGGCTATTATCAAATATGAAAAGATTAAAAAATTCATGTACTCTAGAAATCATGATCTAAATGATGAATGAGAAATTAATGGATGTCTTAATTCTTTTACAATGGGTAAGATTTAAACCCTAGGGGGCTGATTCATCCCTTCACTAAAAAAATTCATCCTCCTAGACTCAGATACATATCCCACAAAGTATCCAATAATGGCTACATATGCTTTGCATTATAATAATTACAAAAATAAATCAAAAGGGAATATTGATGTTAAGGAGGGAATGTAAACATCTTTGTTGGGGCTATGGATTCTCACTGATAGTGGAGCAAGGTCTGTGATATCGGGGTGACTGTGTTGGAGCTATGGATGCTCGCTGGAAGCGAAGCGACACCAAAAGGAGGATAAGGTTACTCAGAGATAATACAAAATAATACCCTAATACTAGAGGTCATATCTAATCTGGTTTCTTATTCAAATTGTACGTCAATGATCAAAATGACTTATCTTTTGTGAATGATTAAAAATGAAAACCCCATGATAAGGTAAAGAATGATTTCTAATTTACATATAGAGGGAGCTATGGGTGGTTTTTGTTTTCTCTTCTTGTTCTAAGTCTATATTACTTGAAATTGTTTGGTTGTGATAGGAGGTATAAGAAAAGATGATATCTTCATCTAGTGAATTTTCATTTGTTGAGTCCTCAACACACCCTTAAAATTTTCAATTTTTGGGTACCATTTTTCATTTTAATCATTTTGTGCCTTATTATTTTATCTTTACATAGGCTGCATATTTTTACTTTGTTAAGTTTATGCATTTTATCCTTTGTTTTATTTGCATTTAAAATCTCAAGAAAATCCCAAAATTCTCTTGTTTTGCATCAGGGAAGAAAAACAAAAGAAAGAATTCAAAAGAGAGAAAAATTGAAACCTTTTCCAAAAGTGTCGATGAACTCATCGAGGGTTTGGGCTGAAAGAACTTAATAGAGAACTTTTCAAAAGTCCCAATGAAGTTATTGGGTTAGTAGTTTAAACAGATAAATAACAACAAGATTCCAAAATACCCAAACCGATGGAGCCTTAAAGAATTTGTCGATGAATTCATCATCGTTGAGGAGTAGTCACTCGAAAATATGAAGAGGTCTTATATTCATCTCATCATTGATGGGGCTGTCGACATCGGTTGAAAACAAGTGAATAAGTGAATAAAGGCACATGAAAACCTCGACCATTGATAGACCATGGGATGAGGTTCGTTATTGATAACCATTTGATCGTGGCCTTGGGTAAATCATGATAGTTGAAACTTATCTCTTGGAGGGCCCCATTCAAAGAATATGACCGATGTCCTGTTGACTGCCACATTGATGCCCCTACTTTCCATGTCACCCACCATGTCCAGTGCCACATCGACTTCCATACCTTCCACATCATCCTCTGTACTACATTCATGCCATGTCATCTGCCAGGTCACCTACCATGTCAGCTACATACATCATTGCACATGTCACCACTATATAGAAAACCATCGATAGGATGGGGTTTTTGGTGAAAATTTATGGTGCATTTGTGTTCATGCTAATCAATGTTGATGAACTCATCAAGAGTTGGCTGGATAATTTATCCTTTCAATTTTTTCACACAATGTTTCTCTCTAATGTTCGATGGAAGTTTTCTTTGGAGACTAATCCTATCATCTGGTCATGAGGGCGAGTAAATCTAAACTGTTAAAAAATATTAACTTGTGACTCATCCATTCCTTATTATTTCACTTAGTTCCTTATCATGCGACATGTCATTAGACCACATTACCATTCAATCATCAACACATCATTGTTTTCATTTTCCCTGCCACATCGGACATCTAGTCATCAAGACATGTCCGCATGTCACATCACCTATTGCACTCATTTTTTCATGTCGGCATGACCATACACTTACACATCATTGTATGGTTCCACGTCATCATTTCCAAGTCATCAATTGTACAATGACACATCATCATTCCACATCATGCCCACATCATGGATTCTGCTTCATTTTTTCATATCAATCATCCACATCATATGCCACATGTATCACTGCATCATCCTTCCATGCCATCTCATGTTTCATTGCATACATAATCATGGTACGAGTGTTGTTTTCGTCATCGTTGATCAAGAGGTTTTAATTACATATTCTAGCAAGTGGGAACACTTTTCATCGACACCAATGAACCAATCAGGCATCAATAGGTTTTGAAAAGC
This sequence comes from Picea sitchensis, assembly GCA_010110895.2. Classification (NCBI taxonomy): domain Eukaryota; kingdom Viridiplantae; phylum Streptophyta; class Pinopsida; order Pinales; family Pinaceae; genus Picea; species Picea sitchensis. The sequence continues at coordinate 5,973 of SNQJ01S0114149.1, read as the reverse complement.
ATAATTAAATATCCTACACAAAATTTCTTTGTCAATCATCAATATACTAATGAGTTCACAATTAATCACCACTGCTCGTTTCACCATAACAATGAATATCATTCATCAAAAAGTTTAAAATAAACAATATCCACTTATGGGCTCTGTATTGCCATGTCACCTATGTACATGATCACGTCATCATGCCAAGTGTCTATTCATACCATTCCATGTCATATTTTTTACTTTACTTGTGCACCTCAGTCAACATATATCCTTCCACATCATCGTATGGACCCATGTGTATTTCCAAATCATCATAAGGTATCATGGAAAGGCATTGATGAACTATCGGCATCAACAAAAATCCTATGGGTAAGTAAAGAGTAACAAGCATTCGTCGATCTCTTTTGAAATTAATCTTAATAATTCAATCACCTGTGAGAATATATGTTGACCATTGATCGTCCCACATGATCTATGCAAAAAAATGCCATGTTTTTCCTGAGCACATAAAAATTCTAAAAGTCACCAATGAGAGAAGAACCCGATTTCGTATTTTTGCAATAAATTTTGATTCCAAAATTCATTTGAAGCATTCCTTATAACGTTGGAAATATCTCCCTGAGCGCTACAACTTATTATTTATACTCTTTTCGTTATTCTACAATTTGTGGTTACGTTTTTTTAAATAAATCTATGACATTTAGAATTCTTATGTTTTTTTTGTGATAACTTCTAATTCTGATCCCATTTTTAAGAATGTCATATATCATTGGAAGTTAATATTCAATAGCTACAACTTGTATTTATAAGTTTTTATTGATTTTTCATGGTTTGTTTCAGGTTTACGAAATAAAGGAAATCAAGCTCAGGAAGTGACTTGAATATTTCATTTTAAGATCAATAAATTGTTTTATCTGATAACTTTATTATGAAGATATATTTTTATTTCAAATATAAATTTGTGATGATATAGGTACATGAAAATGGGATCATTTAGCATAATGAGAAGAATTTCAATATTGCATGTTGCAAACTGGTAGGTTTTTGTCAGTTGAAAAACACAAGCATGAGAACAGAGTTGGAAGAATTGGTGATTCGGTGCATGAACATTCCAATTTTAGAAGAGAATGATTATCAAATATTAAATAATGAATCAACCTGAGTTAATTGTTTCTAAAACAAAATAAAATAAAAAATCAAATTAAATATGCATGCATGATGTTGCTAAAGAAAGAACAACAGGTTGAATTATTTAATCAAGGAAATATTTATGAGGTTAATCATGAAATAATTGAAGACGGATGTTAATTGGAGATGTGACTAAATGCATGGATTATTTATCAAGACTTCCGTTCACCGAAGATGCAAGTTAAATGAGGAGATTGTTAACTACAAAAGTTCTAAATACAACAACACCACAATAGATCTAGAGAGCAATAGATAAAATCAACACTTTATTATTATAGAAAACCCTTGATGTAGGGAAACATCATACAATGGATTCTATTATGGAAGTGAAACTCTCTTTTTCACTTTCCTCTCTGAGGGGACATCCTCCTATTGATCTACACACTCCAAATATAATACTTCTCTTTATATCTCATTAAATTTCTTGAACCCCTTTATATAGTGCTACAACCACCTAAGAACATTCTAGAGGAGGAATCTTCTATAAAAAGAACCTTATAAGAAGTCCTCATACATTTATTATATCTAAATACCATAGTGGGCCTTATTTAATACTATAGTGGACCTAGTCCACCTTACATTGAATGACCTCTACTATTATTACTATCATCCCTATGGGCCCCCCACCAGCTCTCTAGATACCTAACCTTCCATCCCCCTTATGAAAGCATTGTCCCCAACACTTGTTATCAGGGTGTACAACCATATACCAAGGTCCCATGGATAAGTGTGGACCATAGCATTGAAGTAGACTATAGAACTAAGGTCCCATGGAGAAATGAAAGCCACCACGCTAAATCATTCCAACCTCCATTGTAAACTGCAATCCCATGTCCAATTTCTCATATGACTGCCATGCAGAATATATCGAATCCTAATAACCAATTGAAAATGATGCTCGAAATATTGACACATGTCATGTGGATCCAAATAAGAAGATCCATCCACATAGTGGGAAAGGGTCGTAGCTGAATCCGAAATGAGTAATACCATTGTATAATATGCATGATGGATACTGGTAATCATAATTGGCTCTTGATTTGTTATATTGATGTTCTCTACACAAGGTGGAGTAGAGTCATCAAATAAAATATGAAAGTGGTTGTCGTCCCCAAAATGACAACTATCCATATACCAATCATCCCAATCAGAATCTAAATCATACCAAGCATATACTTCTTGATTATATTCATCCATAGTATCCACTATAAGATATGTTTCTTGTATTCTAGCCAAGGACCTTTGAATATTGTGACAATTGTCCCTAAGATCTTGTAGACTCTCTTCCAGGGCTTCAAACTTTCATATAACTCCCATCAGGATTTGAGAGTTGATATCCATTAGAAACACCACATATAATATACCAAACTAAATATATTAATTTTTTTTATCCAATGGAACTAATATGGTAGCAATTTGAACAGCCTGTGAAAATTTATGAACTCTACAGTCTCGTCGTCATCACGAAAACCCCCCAAAATGGTTGATTTTAAATCAGCGATATATTCACTTCCAGAACTCTGATTCGAACAGTTGTTTTTTTTAATTTGGGTGAAATTGTGAGAGGAACTCATATCCATAATTTTTTTTGGAAAATTCCACCTCGGGTGCTATAGAAATAAAAAGAAAAGTGCACGGTTGTCCATGGAAAAAAACTTGAAAATTGCAGATTTTAAAATGTTGATAAATCCACTTCCCAAACTCTGTTTCAGATGATTTGTTTTTTTAATTGGCTATTTTCTGAGAGGAACTTAGATGTACAACTAGTTTTTGCAAAATTTTCACAGAAATCTACAAAAATCATCCAGAATGTCGCAGCCCTCTTTTGCTTCTCCGAAAAAATCTGCAAAAATAAAAAAACGAATTGCCCCTTTTTTGTGGTCGAGGAAAGTGTTTTGATACCAATTGTTAAGTACCAAAGTTATGAATAAAAAAACACCACAATATATAGAGAGAGAAATAGATAAAACCAAAACTTTATTATTATAGAAAACTCTTCACATAATGAAACACCATACAATGGATCCTATTATGGAAGGGATCCTCTCCTGCTCACTTGCCTCTTCAAGGGGGAATCCTCCTATTGTGATACATGATCCAAATACAATACCTCTCTTCATATCTCATTACATTCCTTGAACCCATTTATATAGTGCTACAAACCACCTAAGAACATTCTAGAGGAGGAATCTTCTAGAAGCAGAACCTTCTAAGAAGTCATCTTACATTTATTATATATAACTACCATAGTGGACCTTATTTAATACTATAGTGGACCTAGTTCACCTTACATTAAATGGCCTCTAATTTTATCACTATGGGCCCTTCGGCCCCCCCACTACCTCTCTATATACCTAACAATAGTGATACTAGTAGAAACCATTCAATGTAAGGTGGACTAGGTCCACTATAGTATTAAATAACACCCACTATGGTAGTTAGATATAATAAATGTAAGATGACTTCTTAGAAGGTTATGCTTCTAGAAGATTCCTCCTCTAGAATGTTATTAGGTGGTTGGTAGCACTATATAAATGGGTTCAAAGAATTTAATGAGATATGAAGATAAGTATTTTATTTGGAGCGTGTATCTCAATAGGAGGATGTCCCCTCAAAGAGGAAAGCGAACATGAGATTATCCCTTCCATAATAGGATCAATTGTATGGTGTTTCCCTACCTCATGGGTTTTGTATAATAATGAAGTGTTGGTTTTATCTATTACTCTTTAGATATATTGTCTTTTTGTTGTATTCATAACTTCCGTACTCAACAATTGGTATCATAGCACTTTCCTTGGCCAAATAAGGGAAGAAATGTTTGGGTCATTTTGTAGATTTATTCAAAGGAAAAAATGGGGTGGTGCATTTCAGACTCATTTCTGAAATTATTTGCTCATAATTTGCATAAAATAATTGGATATTTGAATTCCTCTCGGAAAAATACCCAATTTCAAAAAACAAAGTGGCCGAAACAGAGTTCGGGAAGTGAAGTTATCATCATTTTAAATGTGGCAATTTTCATGGATTTCCAAAAAAAAGTCACGTGATTTGCACAGTAAGTTATTTTTATAAATCCTAGTTTTTGTTGAAGATTTATTCCAAGCGAGATTCTTTTTACTGGAAGATAAGATTACCCTAGTATTGAAGAATGTATACATTCTCATAAGTCACTATGGAAAGTGAAGTGGAAATCTTTCATAGACTGGGGTTTCAAAGATGATGCTCTCATATGGTGGCAATCATTTGACTATTCTGAGAGGATGTCATTTTCTAAGGAAGAATTTGAAAGATTACTTTTATAAAACTGGCCTCATATGAAGTGTAAGGATAAAGACATCACCGAGGTTTTACTTTCATGTGGAAAATATATATTATAGGTTCATGGTTGTATTCATAAAGAAAATGTAATTGTTTCTATTAGCCCTAGTTGCCAACAAAATTTTATCAATGTTCAGTTGGTTAATAGATTGCAAGTTCCTGCAAAGAATATCCAGAGAACATAAGTTGACGGTAAAAATGTTCAATTTTGTACATATTTGAAGCTCATTATTGATAAATATGTGTTGCATTTTGATTTCCATGTTATAGATCTGGATGATGTAGATATTGTTTTGGAATATCCTTGGATGGAATCAGTTGGTACAGATAACATTAATATGAAAAATAAGATTCTAGAACTTTGGTACAAGAAAAAGAAAATCACATTGCAGGTTGTGTCTCTTAGCTAGAAATATGGGCCCATAGAGACTAAAAAGAAGTTATCATTGATTCTAAAGTTGAATAAGAGGAAGAGTCTATAGAAGGAGATGAAGCAAAACCACAGAAAGCGAATAATAAGGAAGCTAAGGAGGTAATTGACTCAAAGGCACAATGTGTTGCATATTTGAAGAAAAAAGAACATATTCCTACAATTGTTGTATATCACCATCCACATCATATAGAGAAACAACAATCATCAAGTCAAGGGCATGGGCATCAACACATGTATGCACTAGTAGGGAACCATAAAGGAAACCGATCAATAGATGCATGGAGGACTACTAGAATTGTAGGAAGACATTAGGTTAGAGAAACAATCCTATGGCAACATCGACAAGATGTCAATCTAGATTAGGGTGGTAAGGAAGAATTTAGATATCATGTTTGTCTTCCATTAGGATGGATGGATGGCCATACTTGGTACCAGTTGGATACATTTCTTAGTAAATCGTATTGTATGGTTTCTTCCCGTGTTTCGAGGATGAAACATGTGAAGGCGATGGAATGTAGTATACCTAGGGAGGTAATATGGGGTACCTAGGGAAGTACCCAATGGGAATGTGGTTATGTATTATTAATGGAGGTCATTCAATGTAATGTGGAATAGGTCCACTATATTATTAAATAAGTTCCATTATGGTAGTTAGATATAATAAATAGTCTTTCTAGAAGACTCCTTCTCTAGAATGTTCCTAAAGATAGAGAATTCTATATAAATAATTGTAAGAAATGTATTGAAGAATAGTGAAGAATATTGTGAATGTAACAAGGATTTCTTGAGGAGTGCATTCCTTCCATATGGAATAATATATGGTGTTACCTTACCTCAATGGTTTTGACTATTTCTTGTGTTGAATATTTTGTGAATGGTTTGGTTTATTCTTAGTTATTTTTGAATTATATTTGCAGATATATAACAGAGATTGCATGAATTTTAATAAAGTCAATTTTATTTGTATTCTATAATTAAATTAGTTTTTATCTTACAAATAAGGAGATAAATCTCTTAGTAAAAGTTATTTGATCTCTGGAACTATTTCA